>BQNB010212026.1:0-10158 GCA_026074375.1 Tanacetum coccineum
TAAAAAAAAAAAAAAAAAAAAAAAAAAAAAAATAATAATAATAATAATAATAATAATAATAATTTTGAAGTTCTATAAAATCAAGTTGCAAAGTCTTAATAAATTGTTGCTTTGAGTCACGATTCATTTTGTGACTATGAGAATAAGTTGATCTATGGTTGAGTTAAATCGAGCACACACACGTAATCATTTATCCATGTCGGGAGTTCAAAAGTTCACAAGTCATAAGTATGAGGGCTTTACACCTAAACTTATATCGACAATGATCTCGTTTAATTGCTTGGCTTAAGACTAGTGAAAAATCGGGGACGATGAAATTTTCCGTCAGGACATCCGTAGATCATTCTATGGACGTTTCTCACTCTATGATCCCATTGTGAGTTAAATAAGAAAGACAAACCATTCAAAAATCCAAAAAAATTAGAGTAGTCAATGTACATACAAAATAATGGTGTTAATCGGGATTTGTCGAAGCTATTGATTCTTTCCTTTGACAAACACTTTGCTACTTTTCAAAGTTATTAGTCGAGGGAGATTAAGATTCTTAGTTTTCGTTAATGCTTACTTCATAGCATTGCGTGAGGACACGGCAATACCTTAGTATGGGGGATTTTGGTATGTGCTTAAATACACATACCTTTTACCTTTAAAAACGAGCTGAAATAACCAAAAACGGACTTAAAATGCCAAAGATACGCTTGTTTTGCTAAATGTATTGTGCAGGAACGGATAACCAAGAAAAGGACGAAAAACAAAGCCAAAACGACAAAACTGGACTCGGAATGGAAAAGCTGTGAAGGACAAAGCCAAATCAAAGCCAAAGACCAGAAAAGTCAAAGTCAAAGTCAACTCAACAAATTAACAGTCAAAACCGGAGCCGTAATTGAAGAATACTATTGGTTGCAATCTCAACCCATCTGATGGGCCGGGAAAGCCCAATAGTATATTAATGAAGACTGTGAAGACCAAATGGGCCCTCAATCAATGACAACAGCCCATTTGTGTGCAATTGACAGAGACTATGAAGACTTTGAAGGCCCGATCCTAGCCCTTGAACAAGCCAATCTCAGCCATTGTACACACAAAACCCACTCCATAACCAAATTGGGCTTGAAAAAGCCCAATAACCAAGCCTGTACCTTATTAGGCCCAGACACACTCAATTGGGCCCAATGCAAGCCCAAAAGCCCAACAACAAAACCCAAGCCCAATTATGGCCCATTAATCCTTTTTATAAAACTTTGGGGACTAAAATGTCATTTTTAAAAACATGTTTTTAAAGGAAAAATGATAAAATGAAGAGAGGGACTGAAACTGTTATTTTACAAACTCTTTTTCTCTTTTAAATTCAAAGGGCCAAAACTGCCAAGTCCCTATTCTTTCTTTAACTCTTTTAACTAAAAACAGGAGGGGCCTTTATTGGCTTCTTTCAAACTTGTTATAACTAACAAAAAGGGGGGTAAAAGAGAAATGAAAAGAAAGGAAACCATGAGGGTTTGTTTTACCAATTTGACAAACTACTATTTCACTCTCACCCTACTATTTTCATATCCGGTCCACACACACACAAACATATCCTTCATACCTAAAAAAAAAAAAAAGACGCCCTTTGTTTACATCGAAAATGAAGAAAAGAAAGAAAAATAAAAGGGGCTCTTCTACATCAAGATCAAGAAGGGATCACGAGAAAGAAGGGAAGGCTTTTAACCGGTTTCTTCAACAATCATTTTGGTAGGTACACAAATTGAAAAAAAAAAAGATATATGAAGAGGCGAAGATCGAAGAAAGGGGAGAGTTTTTTTTTTAGTTTCGATTTTCTTTAAGCTTTAATTTTACAGTGTTTCTCTTTACGTTTTGATCAAGCACCGATTTAAGATTTGTTCATGTCTCGAAGTTATTGTAAACAAGATTTTGGCTTGGTATATAAGCTATTTATAAAAATGGTTATAAGGTTGGTTGTTACTTAATATCTCGATTCTGGTTTCAAAAGGAAGTAACGCTCAAAGCATGGCCGGTGGTCTTTATACAATCTTTCCTCATTTTTTGTTTTGCCTTAGTAATCAGATAGCAGCAGACTCATTATACTTTTATTATTTCATTTTTTGTCCTCATTGAAACAAATTTCGATTTTCTTTAAGCTTTAATTTATCAAGTGTTTCTCTTTATTTTTGTATCAAGAGTTTATGATTTGTTCATTCTCAAGTTATTGTAACAAGATTTTGGCTTTGGTTTAGCTATTTATAAAAATGGTTTAAGGTTGTTGTTACTTATTAGTCTCGATTCGGTTCAAAAGGAAGTAACAGCAGCCGTGTCTTTGATATCTTTCCTTCATTTTATTTGTTTTGTCTTATAATAGATAGCAGCAGACTCATTATCTTTATTATTTCATTTTTTGTCTCATTGATACAAGTAAAAAATAGTAGTAGCAGATCCATGATATCTTATCCGCTATTATATTTTTTTTTTGTTTGACAGATGTAGCATAGAAACGCAGCAGGTGCACAATACATCTAATCCAATTTTTTCGTTTGTTGTTTTTTTTTTCTTTTTTTTTCTTTAGTTTAAATTAGGTAGAGACCAGTTTTAATTAGTAAACTTGTTATAAATTTTTTTTTCAATTTATGATTTTGATCATTATTATTTTATGATTATGTGTCATTAATTTCAAGTTTTAATTTTTATGTTTTAGTTAATCACTTTTTACTCACTTAATCTATATATTTTCTTCATTAGGATCTTTTTGACTTTTTGTTTTGTTGGTTCACTTTTATCTTGTCTAGTTTATCTTTCTTATGCCTTTATTTATGTCCCCGTAGATTAAGAATTTATTTTCATGCTTTATTCTTACCTCCCGTAGATTTAGGATTTCCCATTCACATTGCTTGTTTCCCGTAGATTATTTTAAGTTTTCTTTTATTAATTTTAGTTTCAATTAGTTAAAAATCAATTCCAATTTGTTTCCAATTCAAAACATCAGTTCGTCATTCGATCGTAATCACAGCCTCGTTGGGGAAACGACCCGGGAATAACACTTCCGGTCTCTTAATATATATTTTATTTTGTGTGTGAATTTAGACTTTTTACCTTGGTCAAGGGTGAGAGGTTTGGATTTACACACTTATTAATATATGTATTATAAATAGTGATTATATACTTGCAATCAAATTTTGGCGCCGCTGCCGGGGAGGCTGTGCAGTTGTATCTTTTGATAAATTATGTTTTGAATTTGTATATATATCTTTTATAAAAATACAAAAATATTTTTCACTTTCCTTTTAGTATATATTTATAAAACAANTCATTCATTCATTCATTTTGCATTCATCCAGTTACCCATTCACCCATTCATATTTTTGCATCATGCATGGTTGATATAAAGATGATTTATATGAACTTTGCTTGTGCGGGTTATGGCTATTTCAGTTATCTTGATTTCTTCGGATTCATCAGAGGACAGCGTGGGGACACCTGCTAGACGAGTGATCTTGTTCGGTACTATCCCTACTACTATTCCTAACACCACACCAGTGATTACTCCACCTGCTACTCAGACTGACACACCAGTGATACCCACAGAGACACCTATCATAGCACCTACTATACCACCATCCCCTGACTATACACCAGCTTCTCCTAATTATTCACCAGCATCTGATTTAGAGTCTGATTTAGAGTCTGGTCCATCTGAGGATCCATCATCAAACCATATACCACCATTACCAGATATCTTACCATTTTTATCATTGGATGATGACACCACAGACAGTGATACACCAGATACACCACCATCACCTACCCATGGTATGCTTTTTACTGAGATTACCGCTTCTACCCAGAGATCACCTATCATACCTCGTTGTCAGGTTATGATTCTATCACCTGGACAGCCTATTCCTCATGGTCGACTGTACCGCTACCATCTTAATGGGCCGGTACACATGATGACTGCGAGGAAGAGGGTTGGACCATTACCCACTCATTGTCTTACTGTGAGACATTCTGTCGATCATTCTTCTTCAGATTCGTCATCAGAGGCATCATCAGATTTTCATTTGGATGCTTCATCTGATTCTTCTTTGAGACACCCATTGTCAGATCATTCTTTACCAGATTTACCGAGTACTTTTGCGGGGCCATCTCGCAAGAGACGTAGGTCCCCTATGACATCTGTATCTGCATTATCACCTGTATTCGGAGCTTTATCTCCTATCCGTGCTGATTTGATACCATCGCCTAAGAGAGTTAGGGATTCTGTTTATTCGGCAGATGTAGAGGTTGATCCTAGAGAGACTAGTTTGAGGGATGATGTTATTGTCAGGGTTAGTGATGAGCCTCATTTAGAGCAGGATAGTGATCCAGAGATTCAGGCAGAGATTTACGAGTGTTGTGCTTACGCAGATGCTCTTAGGGATAGAGGGATTGATGCTAGAGTTGTAGTTGAGGCTATTGATCGAGATGAGACAGAGACAGGTGTGAGAGGCCTAGTTGAGGTCAGAGTTGAGAGGGTTACGCATCCTGTGATGCCAGAGGATATTCTTGAGCCTGCCTATATGAGACATTGGGAGATTTGGTTCAGAGGTTCCATAATCACACTTAGGCTATCCCAGTCCATCGTATACAGACTATTGAGGAAGTTCAGAGAGAGCAGGGACATAGGATAGTTGGGGTTGAGTCGGCAGTTATTGCTTTGACTAAGAGGATTGCTGAGTTGGAGAGGGATAACATGAGGCTTAGAGGCACCGCGAGTGTTGAGAGTCAGAGAGTTAACTGACTCCAACACCATGTCACGTATGCAGAGAGAGTTAAGGCAGATGCGACGACTTCGATTTTACGATCGAGTGAGAGTTGGTAGACTTGAGGCGTGTACTAGGAAGCACATGGGCTACCGTTCTTAGAGATGTTCGTTAGTATTGCAGTATTGAGTAGTAGCGTTTAGTGATAACCGTAGTATTAGAACTTGTATTTTCTGTATTTTGAAACGTTGTGATGTAATCACTAATGTTCGATGATATGAAATTGATATTTATCTATGATATGATGTCATGATTTGATTTACTTATGCTCTTGTGTCATGCATTATGGGCATTCCGTGAATATGTATTTTGGTCGTGTATTTTTCCTATGTGGTTAACCGTAAATTTTATTAATGCCGTTGAAATCTCCGCATTAACCGCTCAGAAATTCTCACCAAGCGTTATGTTGTTGTGTTGTAGGAAGATGCTAGCAACCGATCTTAGAGCGTCCCACGACTGTGTAGAGTTTGAAGAATTGGTTGCTCGCCGAGTAGCTGAAGAGTTGGAGGCTCGTGAAGCCGCCAGGACCCTTGAACCCCTGAATGAGAATGGGGACGAACTAGAAGGCGATAATGGAGGAAATGGAAATGGAAATGGAGGAAATGGAAATGGAAATGGAGGAAATGGAAATGGGAATGGAGGAAATGGAAATGGAGGAAATGGAAACAGAAATGGGAATCATGGTATGAACTATGGAGGTTTCATGCCAGTGGCTCGAGAGTGCACTTTCCAAGACTTCTTGAAGTGCAAGCCACATAATTTCTCAGGAACTGAAGGCGTTGTCGGATTGACCCGCTTGGTTTAGAGAAGATGGAGACTGTGGTTCAATATCAGTAATTGTCCATGAAGTATCAAGTGGAAGTATGCACGTGCACACTGCAGGGGTTAGTGCTTTGGACCTGGTGGAACTCTTCATAAGAGATCCATTGGTGTTGGGCTGCATATATCATGTATGGGTTGAACCTAACCTGAAGTTGATGAGAGTTGTATTGTCCAAGGAATGAAATCCAGAAGATGGAGACTGAATTGTGGAATTTGGCCGTGAAGGGAAACGACTTGACTGCTTACACTCAAAGGTTTCAGGAGTTGATTTTGTTGTGTACTAGAATGGTCCCTGATGAAGAAGATAGAGTGGAAAGGTTTATTGGAGGTTTACCGGACAACATTCAAGGGAATGTGATTGCTGCAAATCCTGCCAGACTTCAAGATGCTATACGCATTGCTAACCAATTGATGGACAAGAAAGTCCAGGGTTATGCTGCAAGGAATGCTGAGAATAAGAGAAGGATGGAGAGTAACCTAAGGGATAACCGTGGACAGCAACCGCCATTCAAGAGGCAAAATACTAGTGGGCAGAATGTGGCCAGAGCTTATACGGCTGGGAACAATGAAAGAAAGGGATATGCTGGGCCACTACCCTACTGCAATAAGTGCAGGTGGCACCATGAAGGGTTATGTACTATGAGGTGTGGAAACTGTAAGAAGGTTGGACATCAGACTAGGGATTGTAGGGCTGCTATTGCTCCAAACACTCAGAGGGCTCCAGTTGGAAATCAGCAGGGTATTATTTGTTATGAGTGTGGAAGACCAGGACATTTCAAGAAGGATTGTCCTAAGTTGAGAAATCAGAACCGTGGAAACCAGACAAGAAACAAGAATGGAAACAAGACTGGAGGTAACGAAACTACGGCGAGAGCTTACGCCATTGGTGGAGGAGGAACAAACCCTGATTCCAACGTTGTCACGGGTACGTTTCTTCTCAATAACTGTTATGCTTCTATGTTGTTTGATTCGGGCGCCGATAGAAGTTTTGTGTCGACTACCTTTAGTGCTTTGCTTGATGTTACACCAACCACTTTAGACACTAGTTATGCCGTAGAACTTGCCGATGGAAGAATTTCAGAAACAAATATTGTTCTTAGAGGTTGCACGTTAGGATTATTAGGTCATCCGTTCGACATAGATTTAATGCCCGTAGAGCTTGGTAGTTTTGACGTCATTATTGGTATGGATTGGTTGGCGAAATACCACGCGTTGATCATTTGTGACGAGAAGGTTGTCCGTATTCCTTATGGAAATGAGGTGTTGATAATTCGAGGAGATAGTTGCGACGGTGGAAGTAAGTTGAATATCATATCGTGCACGAAGACCCAAAAGTATATTGAGAAAGGATGTCAAGTTTATCTGGCGCAAGTTACATCCAAGAAGGCTGAGGATAAGTCGGAAGAAAAGCGACTTGAGGATGTGTCAATCGTACGGGAATTTCCAGAAGTCATTCCAGAAGATTTGCCTGGGTTACCGCCTACTCGACGAGTTGAATTTCAAATCGACTTAGTCCCTGGTGCCGCACCTGTAGCACGAGCACCGTATCGATTAGCACCAGCCGAAAGCAAGAGTGTCTGGCTCAGTTACAAGAACTTTCTGACAAAGGATTTATAAGACCGAGTTCCTCACCTTGGGGAGCACCAGTTTTGTTTGTCAAGAAGAAAGATGGTTCTTTTCAGATGTGTATCGACTATCGTGAACTGAACAAGCTTACTGTGAAGAACCGATACCCACTTCCGAGAATCGACGATTTGTTTGATCAATTGCAAGGGTCAAGAGTCTATTCTAAGATCGACCTGAGATCTGGTTATCCATCAATCAGAGGTTCGCGAGGAATGACTTTTCAATGACAGAGCATTTTAGGACTCGCTATGGTCACTACGAGTTCCAAGTAATGCCGTTTGGTTTGACTAACGCACCAGCAGTTTTCATGGACTTGATGAATAGGGTGTGCAAACCATATCTGGATAGATTCGTGATTGTATTCATCGATGATATTTTGATCTACTCCAAAAGCAGAAAGGAGCATGAAGGACATCTTAAGTTGATCTTGAATTTATTGAAGAAGGAAGAATTGTACGCCAAGTTCTCAAAGTGTGAGTTTTGGCTGTCGAAGGTACAATTTCTTGGTCACGTGATTGATAGTGAAGGCATTCATGTTGATCCCGCGAAGATTGAGGCAATCAAAGATTGGGCGTCGCCCAAAACACCTACCGAGATTCGTCAATTCTTAGGTTTAGCTGGTTACTACCGACGATTTATCGAAGGCTTTTCAAAAATCGCTAGACCTATGACAAAGTTGACTCAGAAGAGCGTGAAGTTTGAATGGGGAGAAAAGGCAGAAGCTGCATTCCAGTTGTTGAAGCAAAAGCTGTGTAGTGCACCAATCTTGGCTTTACCAGAGGGAAGTGAGAACTTCGTGGTATATTGCGATGCTTCGCATAAAGGGTTGGGCGCAGTTTTGATGCAGAGAGAGAAGGTCATAGCTTATGCATCCCGCCAACTCAAGGTTCACGAGAAGAACTATACCACACACGACCTAGAGCTTGGTGCAGTAGTGTTTGCCTTGAAAATGTGGAGACATTATCTGTATGGTACCAAGTGCGTTGTGTTCACCGATCATAAGAGTTTGCAACACATACTCGATCAGAAAGAGCTGAATATGAGGCAAAGACGTTGGTTAGAATTGTTGAGCGACTACGACTGTGAGATTCGATATCATCCAGGAAAGGCGAACGTGGTGGTATTGCCTTAATCGAAAGGAAAGATAGAAGCCGTACGAGTTCGAGCCTTGGTTATGACTATAGGGTTAAACCTTCCTAAGCAAATTTTAAGTGCTCAATCGGAAGCCAGAAAAGAAGAGAACTTCATCAACGAAGACTTGCGTGGCATGATTAACAAGTTAGAACCTCGCGCTGACGGAACGTTATGCTTAAACAATCGAAGTTGATTGTTGTTTTGGTGATTGGTGCCTTGATTATGCATGAGGTTTTTTCGGGGGGGGGGGGGGCATAAGTCAATGTTTCCCTCCACCTAGATTCGGCTAAGATTGTATAAGGACTTGAAGAAGTTATTAGTGGTGGCACTAACATAAAGCAGAGATTGCCAACTTATGTTAGCAAGTGTTTAACGTGTGCTAAAGTTAAGATAGATATCAGAAACCATCTGGTTTATTGGTTCAACCAGAGATCCCAAAATGGAAATGGAGAAAATAACAATGGACTTTGTGACTAAACTGCCGAGGACAGCGGCTGGGCAAGACACGATTTGGGTAATCGTTGATCGTCTCACTAAATCTGCTCATTTCTTGCCTATGAGAGAAGATGACACGTTAGAAAAATTAACAAGGGACAAATTCTGAAGGAAGTGTCTCGAAGCATGGAGTACCGGTTCGTCATCTTGATCGCGATGGAAATTTACTTCACATTTTTGGAAGTCTCTAAAAAAGCATTAGGTACTCGATTGGATATGAGTACAGCCTATCACCCAGAGATCGATGGTCAGAGTGAGAGAACCATTCAGATGTTAGAGGATATGTTACGTGCCTGTGTACTTGACTTTGGAAAAGGTTGGGATAGACACTTACCGTTGGTGGAATTTTCATAATACAACAGTACCATGCCAAAGGATATTCCTGAGCCTGCTCAGGAGGGAGCAGTAGAGGCTACGTATGAGACATTGGGAGATTTAGTTTAGAGGTTCCATGATCACACTCAGGCTATCCTAGTATATCGTATACAGGCTATTGAGGGAGTTCAGGGAGAGTAGGGACACAGGATTATTGGGGTTGAGTCGGCAGTTATCGCTTTGACTAAGAGGATTGCTGAGTTGGAGAGGGATAACAGGAGGTTTAGAGGCACCGTGAGTGTTGAGAGTCAGAGAGTTGACCAACTCCAGCGCGGCATGTCACGTATGCAGAGAGAGTTGAGGCAAATGCGACGACTTCGATTTTATGAATGAGTGAGAGTTGGCAGACTTGAGGCGTATGCTAGGAAGCACATGGGCTACCGTCCTTAGAGATGTCCGTTAGTATTGCAGCATTGAGTAGTAGCGTTTAGTGATGACCGTAGTGTTAGAACTCGTATTTTCTGTATTTTGAAACGTTGTGATGTAATCACTTATGTTCGATGATATGAAATTGATATTTATCTATGACATGATGTCATGATTTGATTACTTATGCTCTTGTGTCATGCATTATGGGATTTCCGTGAATACGTATTTTGATCGTGTATTTTTTTTATGTGATTAACCGTAAATTTTATTTAATGCCGTTAGTAATCTCGCATCACCTAGAAACCTTACCAAGCGTTATATTGTTGTGTTGTAGGAAGATGCCTAGCACCCGATCTGGAGCATCCATGACTCGTGAGGAGTTTGAAGAATTAGTTACTCGCCAAGTAGCTGAAGAGATGGAGGCTCGTGAAGCCGCCAGGACCCTTGAACCCCTGAATGAGAATGTGTTAGGATTAAGAAAAAGACTCGGTCACCCCATGTATTTTCATGTTTAGCATAGCTCGTAGTTTTTATTAAGTTATCG
>BQNB010212029.1:0-10158 GCA_026074375.1 Tanacetum coccineum
TCATGATTCGTATCCCTGGATGTGTCAATATTACACCCATGCTGAACTTTCTCTTGCCTCATTCGTCTCAGGTTTTTGGCTCCTACACTAAGCAAGTCATCCAAGATTTTGTTGGGAATAAAATGCTCTAAGGCATTTCCACTGTTAGTCTTGTTCATTCCCACTGCTAGAGTATTTTCTCACTGCTAGTGTTATGCATTCCCACTGCTAGAGTACTTTTCCCACTATTAGTGTAAATCTTCCCACTGCTAATGTTTACACTGCTGAGAAGATTTGCCAATGTTGAAGACTTTCCACTGTTGCATGAAGATAAGATCTACTCTGAGTCAAATGCGCGTTATTGTTATATTTGGAATGTATCTTGTGTATATCTCTTTTATTTAGGAGATACGGTTTAGGTCTTATCTTGTACAGGGCTCCTTGGGCTATAAAAGGAGTCCTTAGGTTAGAATAGAAATACACATATATTGTATACACACATATTTCACATACTACTCTCATAGCTTTAAGGTTTTTTAAACCCTAGTATTGTCAGAGTACTCGTATTATTCACTTAATAATATTAAAGCTTTTTGGTTATTCACTATTTTCATTTCATTTCATTGTTATCTTCTTGACCACTAAAGGTTAGATTCCGCATAGCCTTTGGTGAAACTCATTAACAAAGTTTCTCTCATTGTTACCTTGTGTTTATCCAAGATAACAATAAACTTATAACCTAAGGCATAAGATCCAAGTTTGGGAACAACATTATACCCATAATCAAGAAATTAATTTTAAATCCAAAGCACTTGGCCACAGCAACTTGAAGCAGCTACATATTCAGCCTCTATTATGGAATTAGCAACCACAGTCTGCTTCTTGTACTGCCATGCAATCAATATACACCCAAGGAATTGACAACCTCCTGTTGTGGACTTCCTATCCAGACTTGCTACATCATAATCACTATCATTGTATGCTACCAAATCAAAAGGTGAATCTTTTGGATACCAAAGGCATAGTTTAGGTTGACCTTTTAAGTATCTAAAAATTCTTTTCACAGCATGAAGATGTGACACTTTTGGGTTGACTTGTTATATTGCACAAGTAGTCACTACAAACATAATATCAGGTCTTGAAGAAGTAAGATACATCAATGAACCAATCATTGATCTATATAAATGAACATCCACTTCTTCACCATGTTCATCCTTGAGCAGAGCCTTTTGAGTTTCCATAGGTGTGCTTGCTGTCTTGACATCAGTAAAACCAAATTTCTTCAAAATCTTAGTCACATACTTGTCTTGACTGATAAAAATTCCATCTTTCTTCTGCTTTACTTGCAGTCCTAAGAAGAATGTGAGTTCACCCATAGAACTCATCTGAAACTTCTTATGCATCATCTTCTCAAACTTAATGCATAATGACTTCTTTGTAGAGCCAAAAATGATATAATCTACATACACTTGAACTAATAGAATATCACCTTTTTCCCTTCTGATAAACAAAGTATTGTCTATCTTTCCTCTCTGAAACCCATTGTCCAACATATAAGTTGACAAGGTTTCATACCAAGCTCTGGGAGCTTGATGCAGTTCATAAAGTGCCTTTTCTACTTTGTATACTCTGTCAAGGAAGTCTGGATCTTCAAATCTTGGTGGTAACAAACATAGACTTCCTCTTTAATCTTACCATAAAGAAAATCACTCTTGACATCCATATGATACACCACAAAGTCTTTAAATGAGGCATAGGCTAAAAATAGCCTAATTGCTTCAATTCTTGCAACAAGGGAAAAGACTTCATCATAGTCAATCCCTTCTTCTTGTGTGTACCCTTGAGCAACCAATCTTGCTTTATTTTTAATCACAATTCCTCTTTCATCCTTTTTATTCTTGAAGACCCATTTAGTGCCTATGGGCCTTTTGCCATTTGGTAAATCCACCAAGGTCCAAACCTTTTGTAATTTAAATTGTAGAAGCTCATCCTGCATAGCTTCTATCCAGCTTGGATCTTGCAATGCTTGGATGGGTTCTACTTGTGATAAGAAGCAGGCAAACAAGCAATTTTGAAAGTCTTTATGGTTTGTTCTTTGCTGAACTGAACTAAACAAACCATGTTCTTCCAAATTCTTTGTCATTCTTCTTGTTTGAGGTGCTAAATTCAAGTCTCCAATAATTTGTTCAACTGGATGATCTTTGTGTACTCTTGTAGTTGGAATAGGACTGACATGCATAAATGCATCCAAATTGTTCATGTAAGCCTCTGCACCAACATCTTCATCATCATCTGAATAAACAATATCTTCTAATTCAGGCATATTTGGATCATCTAGAAGTTCAATGCTTGTTTTTGCACCAACAACATTAACTTCATTTATGCTAGCAGCATTAACAATGTTAGTGCTGTTAACATTAACATCCTTTTCTTGATCTCTACATTTACTATCTTTACTTGAATCACCACCTTCTTTTCTTGGTTCTTCATTAACCTTCTTTTCATCATCTTCTGAAGGTTTGAATCCAACATCAAGATAATTTTTTAAACTTTGAGAGAATGGTGGATCAACAGTCCACAATGGTAGCAGAATGTAATCTTTGCTAGGTACTGTCTCCATTCTAGCTTTACTTGTATCATCACATTCTTTTGTACCTGCATGACCATTTGACTAATTTTCTGCAACAAATGGCTTATAATTCATTAACTTTATTAGTGCATTAATATCAAAAAGCCAATTTGGTCCACTTCCTGCAATATTAGGTGTATTCTCACTAAACTAGACATGCAGGTTCTCTTCAACTATTCTGGTTCTACTGTTGAATACTCTAAATGCTTTACTATTGATTGAGTACCCAACAAAGAATCCTTCATCAGCCTTACCATCAAATTTGCCTAAGTGATCTATGGTATTGAGAATTGTAATAGGACACCCAAATTGGTTCTCATAAAGCCTAAAGCTAGTTTTTCTTCTAAGAAAAAGTTCATAAGAGTGACTTGTTATGAGACTTAGTTACTAAAACCATATTTTGCACATTACAAGCAGTATTAAACTGCTTCAGCCCAAAAAGTAGCAGGTAGCTTATAATCAGATAGCATTGTCCTAGCAGCCTCAATTAGTGTTTTATTTTTTCTCTCAGTTACTCTATTTTATTGAGGAGTTCTAGCTACACTAAATTCTCTCTTAATATCTTTTCTCTCACAAAACTGATTCATCTCCTTATTCTTGAACTCAGTTTCATTGTCACACCTAATTACCTTAACCCTTTGATCTATTAGATTTTCTACTCTAGTTATAAAGGACTTAAGTATTCCACTAGTCTCATCTTTAGTAGCTAGAAAGAAAACCCAACTAAACCTACTGTAATCATCTGTGACAACTAGGCAATACATCTTTTTCATTAAGCTTTTTATAAATATTGGACCAAACAAATCCATGTGCAACATATGAAAATGTTGGCTGATTAAACTTACTATTTTGGACTTACAAGAAGCTCTA
Organism: Tanacetum coccineum; assembly: GCA_026074375.1. NCBI lineage: Eukaryota > Viridiplantae > Streptophyta > Magnoliopsida > Asterales > Asteraceae > Tanacetum > Tanacetum coccineum. The sequence goes on from BQNB010212029.1 coordinate 3,479, forward strand.
TGTTGCATTCCCTTTTGACAAGCAACACAAGTTTGATTATTTTTAAAAAGTTTTAAAGGTAAACCTCTTACAAGATTTTCCTTAATCAGTTTATTCATAGTTTTGAAAATTATGTGTCCAAGTCTCCTATGCCAAAGTTTAAATTCATCATATGTGGCTTTTTCAAAGAGACTAGTTAGACCTCCTTTAAGAACAATATTCTTTAAATCAACATTATACATATTTTTCTTTCTAGGAACTTTAAGTAAAACTTGACTTTCATCAGTTAACTTATAGTTTGGAGATAAAACAATACATTCAGTGTCATTAAAGAGAACACAATTTTTTTTGTCCCACATTTGTGAGACACTAAAGAGGTTAAACTTTAACTCTCTTACAAAATACACATTTTCAAAATCTAAATTACCAGTTTTGATTGTACCTCTGCCTGTGATTTTCCCTCCTTTAGGGTTACCTCCAAAGGCAACATATCCTCCATCTATCTCTTCATAGTTTGTAAGATAGGACATGTTCCCTGTCATGTGCCTTGAGCATCCACTATCAATCACTCCTTGATCCTGTAAATCCATTTGTGGATTGCCCTGCACATTAGATAAGAAAATCAGCTTCTTTTGGGGACCCAAGCCATCACTGACTTGGATCTGCCTTGTGCATCAACATAATCAAACTTCTTTAGGGTGATTGATGCACTGTTGTGTTTAGAAACATGGTCTAAAACTTTATTCTTTGGTTTCCAAACCCAACAAGCTGAGGCCTTAACAGCATTAACATTATTTCCCTTAACAGCATTAACTACTGCTTTTGGCCTAGCAGCATTAACTACTGCTTTTGGCTTAGCAGCATTAACTACTGCTTTTGGCTTAGCAGCATTAACTACTGCTTTTGGCTTAGCAGTATTAACATTTTTATCCTTAACAGTATTAACCCTCTGATTAAAATTACTGTTTTTAAATGTTGTATTCTTATGAATGGGCCTCTTAACAGTTGAATGTGTTGTTTTAGAAAGATATGACATTGGTCTGGCAGCATTCACTGTTGTTTTTGTGTGGGCAGCATTAACTTGTCTAGCAGTATTAACTGATACTAAACCAGACTTCATTAGTACTGCTCTTGGAACTATGTTCTTTTTAACACAGGGGTGAGTCTTTTTAGCAAAGTTTTGATGATTCACCCTTTGAGCATTGTTCCAAATAGGTTTTGTATTTTGAAACTGTTTTTGATTCACCTTTTTACAATCTACCTGCAAGTGATCAAAACTTCCACAAACATAACAAGCTTTATTAAACATCTCAAAATTACTTCCTAATCTTTGAGACATCATATTATTCCAGTTTCTTTGATTGCCTCTAGGAGTATGAATGTTTTGCCTATTTTGCTCAACATGATTGACAGTTTTCCTAGCAGTCTTTTCTTGCTGTTTAGGTTTGACAAACTCTATCTTAGCAAAACTAGGCTTAAATGTTTTCTTTTCAATCTTAGCCTGAGGCACATCATCTTCCTCATTATCAGACACCCAATCCTCAATAATTGGAGCACCATTATTCTTCCTAACTGCTTTAGGCTTTGCTTCACTAGCCTTAGCTTCACTGTTCTCAGCTACAGGCTTAATAACTATAGGCTCACTTGTAAACTCTTCTAAACCAGAGAATGACAAATCAGGTTTTGGAGGCATAAAGTTTCCTGTATAGGGAGGTGGAACAGCATTATACCCTAAACCTGTTTTGCACTTATCAACTATCTGACAGTCTATTAATTTGCTTAAGTTTTTAGATGAATTTTCAAAATTTTCCACTGTTAGCCGAATTTTATCTTTTTGTTTTTGACCAGTTCCAACTTCCTCCTAAGCTTTATAATGGCTACTTCTCTTAAATGAATCTCACATTTTAAGACCTTGATATCTTCCTCATAAACAGGCTCATTTTTCTTATAAACTAGAAGTCTTGCTTCTACAGACTCTAAACCTATTTTATAAGCAATAGCATTTAACTTAGATGTCCTTAAGTCTTTTAACAGTTGTTCATTTTGTTCTTTAAGAATTTTAACATTTTCCAAACAAGATGATGAACAGTTTAAATCAGTAGATACCTCAGTGTTAGAACTTTGTGTAAGATTAGCCATGAGTGCAAGTAGTTAGGAACCTTCTTCTGCTTGATCACTCCAATCATAACCAGAACTATCACAAGACACCAAAGCATTAGAAGTAGTTGTCTCCACTGGCATAACCCTTCTTGTGTTCTCCCTATTCCTATTTTCTTGGTTCCTTGGAGCCCTGCACTCCCTTTGCAAACAATTCAAGTATTCGTTGTTTAAGTGTCCCTTTTGTGGCAGTTGTATCACTCCACCTTGGACTTATAAAACCCAATGGTCTCATTACCATTAATAGTAATGCTTTTCTTTCAGTGAACTTCAAGAGTCTCAATTGCCCTTCATGTTAGCTAGCCATCTGCCACCTTAGTCCATCTCTTCTAAATCATCAAGATAAATTTGTTGCAAGTCCTCATTGTTAAGTTATGGACTATTTGGTTGATTTACAAAGAAAGCACAGATAACAGCATCACTCAAGTTGTCAATTGTTGTTGAATTAACAGCAGTAGCTTGAGTGCTAGCTGTTGTAGCACCATGAGCAGTATTAACTGCTCCATTTGTACTGCTATTTGCTGACACAAGGTTAGTTTTAGGTGTTTGTGGCTTGAGCTTGATGTCCCTTTTGACTACGTGGTCAATAGATCTTCAGGTTGTTGTAAAGATCATCCATGCTTAATGTATCTATCTCAGGCTTGTTCCTCTACACAATGGTATGTGTGTTCCATTCTGGTGATAGACTTTTTAAGAGCTTCTGATTCACATCTTCTTGTGAGATACTTTCATCATGAATCTCCAACTGAATGATAAGCTTTTGAAGCGTATTAAAGGTTTGATCTAACACCTCTGAGTTAGATGTAGTAAAATTTTCATATTGCTTCTTTAGAAGATTCCTCTGAGTCTTTTTAGTAGCAGCATTCCCTCCAAACCTCTTCTCAACAGCCTGTAGCAATGACTTGGCATCTTTAATGAAGTTAAACTTCAATTGATGTTCATTAGGGATGCCCATCAATAAAGTGCTTTTTGCCTTCAACTCTAACCTCCTTTATGCCTTTTCTTCAGCTGTTGTAGGAGCAATTGTAGTCTCAACACCTTCAACAACTTTTGTTATTGGAGGTGCATTACCATTCCCTATGACTTCCCATAGAGAATAATCAATCATCTGGATGCAGTGTTCCATCCTCATCATCCAAAGCTCATACTTAGCTGGTTTGAGCATACGCACTTTTGATGTAGCCACCATATGTGCTGAGTCTTGATCTATCTCTTTGTAACAAACAGACCGTTAATGTAAAAGCAGTTTCTTTTTAACAAAGTTTCTCAAAGCAACAAGCTCTGATACCACTTGTTGATCCTAGTTAACTTCAATTGATCAAATTCCTTAAGCTTGTTTAAGGTTTAGTTATGCTAGATAAATCTAACACAACTTAGTTTAAGAAACTTTGTTTGATAATACTAAAGATTATGCGAGTCTAATCTTGATTATAAGAGAATTCTTCAATAACACAAAAACAATTATAATTTAACAATAAAAACTCCAATATTATATTAAAAATAATCGAACTAGCTCTAAGTATTAGGGGTTATAAAACCTTGAAGCTATGAATTATACGACTAAGATACATCAAATTCTATGCCCTAGGACCTTCTTTTATACACCAAGGAGTCCTAGTTGATTTATAATATATTACTAAAACTTAGATTATTCTCAAAGATCTTAAGTATTCTTGATCTTCAAGCAATATTTATCTTTCAGTGGTTGTAATCTTTCAGCAGTTATAACATTCAGCAGTTGTAACTTTGTACCAGCAGCATTAACTCTTAACAAGCAGTAGTAACTTATACACCAGCAGCATTAACTGTGTACAAGCAGTAGTAACTACTTAGAATATTTTCTTCAATCTTCACCAGCAGTACTAACTTTACTCTATGCGTACTAAAATTTACTAGCAGTAAAAACTTTAATATATACTTAGGCTAGTACCAAGTTACACTAGTAGTACTAAGTTACACTAGCAGCACTAAGTTACACTAGCAGCACTAAGTTACACTAGCAGTAGTAACTAAGTTACACTAGCAATAGTAACACAAACCTGAGCAGCAGTAACTTCAATAAGGCTTTTAATCCTAATAGTTTTGTCAAAGCAAGATGAGCTTCCATCAAGCGTTGAACTTGATTTTCGAGCTCAATTAAACGACTGGTCGGATGTACTCGGGAGAAGTTGAGGTGAAAGCGCTTGCTTTACGGGCTTAGCGAAATCCCTTGGGTCATTCCAACTATTGTTGTCATAGAGGGCGAGATCTCTAATAAGCATAGGAAATCTTTCACGTTGAGGTCACAAAGCTTACACTGGCCGTACTTGGTCATGGGGTTCGTCTTGTGACGGGATTGACATGGTCATAAAAAATTAGACTTGGAGCCAAAGGTCTATGCCATGATGAGGGACTTTTTGGAGTAAGTCCTTGAAACGAGTCCATGCTTCGGATAGAGATTCTCCATGATGTTGTTGGGAACACAGTGATATCGTTGCCAACGTTTTGCTTAGTCTTCTGGTGGGGAAGATTGAGCAGAATGAGTAGTAAGATCTCCATGTGGTGCTGGATCCTGTGGAAGGCGTTCAAGCCAACTGCTAACTTGATCGCGAAGGGAGAATTGAAATAAACGCAGGCGCTTTCTTTCCCTATTTTCACCATCAAGGTCAAGTGAGTCCACAAGTTTAAGGAAATCCTTGAGGTGTTTGTTTGGATCCTCAGACGATGTTTCTTGGATTATGGAGCTTCCCGTTTTGCACCAACGGAAGTTGTGGTGGCGGTTCGTAGATGGTACCAGTTTGTTCCCTTATAATATCTATGAGGAGCTAGATGGTATTCCTGTAGCCCTCATAGCTAGGTTTGGAGTAATCTCCTAGAGTACGGATATGATTCTCGTCTCCTATTGTGGTTGATGAGAATGGGTTACGAAACAAATAACACGAATAAAAGATAGACTACAAGAAAGCTAATATGTGGAAATTAAATCTTACTTGAAAGGATTCAAGCAAGTAGAACTAAGCTAAACTATGATTCAAACCTATACTATTCCACAAGGCGGCGGCGCCAAAAACTTAATGCGGTCGTCGTAGGACTTCTACACGAAGTTTTACAACTCCCTAGGCAGAGCACCTAATCGTTGTAGTAGTAGTATAGGCAAGACTCGGGGGTTGTTATCGTTCACACTGGAAATAGGTTGGGAATGCTTGATCACGGTCAAACAAAATTCTAAAGGTTGAGGGAAGATTATTTTTGGGTTTTTATATTTTATGAAAGCAAGTAAAATCATATATTGGAGAGGTTGATTGGTTTTAGCTATTAAACTAAATATAATTCTAAACTACTGGTGATAACAATATAATAAAAGATTGTGTTTATTTAATCATGTATTACTCCCTAGATTGCTTCTCCTAGTGTTGTTGCTTTGTCACACTTGTGATTATCTGTGTAATTATTTCCTAAGTCATGAACGAATTACACGAACCCGCCGTCTACTTAGTATTCCATTAGGCAAACACACAAGTAAGGTAGTAATGAAGACTATTACAAGGCCCCTAAGGGTATACTAAGTGCATGTGAAATTATATTAAATATTGGATAAACCATAGTAGGGCAATATCAAATGTGGATCAACCATATAAGGGGCAAGGTAGTATGAAGACTGTTACCAGATGGTATCCTTTCTACACAATCATGTTTCCCTAGACATATCAACAACGATTATAGACAAAAAGCTGATTTTCTAAGACCTAACATGCATATCCATCACAAGAAGCAAAACCACTAAGATATACATTCTAGGTTTCATACAATCATAAATAAACACAATAGGAGGTTTAGCCAAGCATGTTATAGATAAAGCAAGAACATAAATGAATCCAACAACACATAGACATATTGAATGATTAAATAAACCTTACTTGATTAAAAAATGAGTTGGAGGAAGTAAAATAGGGTTTTTAGGCCGCAAAATCATCCCTAAAAGCTGCTAAACGAACTAGGGTTCGTACCCTCATTTTATTCTAAAGTTACACACTTAAAACCCTAAATTCAGGTTTGTATATATAGGAAAATCGTTGTGACAGCGTCGCATTTTAGTCATGACGCTGTCACGAAAGAGAATATTCTAGATAATAGGCTGGGTCGTGCGCTCTGACGCCGTCGTGGAATGTGTGACACCGTCATGGTCTTCGTTGTGACAACGTTACGTTGAATCTGTGACGCCGTCTCCTGCTGCTGAGAACATTATCTTGAGAGATGTTGGTGTAGGTCCGTAGTCTTGTCCGTTTCTTCTCCAAATGATCCCAAGTTACGCATAATTCTTCCAAATGCCTTCCAAATGTGAAATACCTGAAAGGAACGATTAAATACCTATTTTGGGCATAAATGCATGATTTAGGAGGTTAAACGACCCTGAAAAAGTGTATAAAATGGCACCTCATCAAATACCCCTACACTTGGGATTTGCTTGTCCTCAAGCTAATGGGCTTTTCTACCTAGACAATAACAATATGAGAGTCATTTTACCTACTCTTTAAACATATTTTACAACACAACCTTCTAGACCT
>BQNB010212030.1:0-10158 GCA_026074375.1 Tanacetum coccineum
TCCGGCTCCTCAAACACAAGGTGTGTCGAGTGATGACTTTCAAAACTACATCAAAGCTAATGATTCGGTTATGAAAAATATGCAAAACCAAAACTAAAACATGCAAAACCAAATGACCAATTTAACGGACATGCTTACCAAATTCATGAATACCAATACCGCCTCTACTTCGGGCTCGGGTTCTCTTCCTAGCAACACCGTTGCTAACCCGAAACGTGACTTGAAAGCAATCACTACCCGAAGTGGTGTTTCCTATGATGGGCTTCAAGTTCCACCTCCGCCTTCTTCTCTCCCTAAGGTGGTGGAATACGAACCTGAGGTGACAAAGGATACGGTGCAGCCGAGCACTGAAAACATCCAACCTCCGGTGGCCCAAACTCAAACCCAAATTGATAAGCCTGTTGTTGCTCTAAAGGCTAAACCAACATTACCTTATCCATCAAGGATTAACAAGGAGAAGCTTCGTGAAAAAGACGATCTTTTAGCTTTGAAATTTATGGAAATTTTTAGGAATCTCCATTTTGAGCTTAGTTTCGTGGATGCTCTCCTACACATGCCCAAATTTACACCAATGTTTAGAAAGCTTCTTAATAACAAAGATAAGATAATTGACTTAATCAATACACCGGTGAATGAAAATTGCTCGGCGATTATCCTTAAAAAGTTTCCCGAAAAACTTGGAGACCCCGGTAGATTTCTTATACCGTGTGATTTTCCGGAGATGGATGAATGCTTAGCCTTGGCCAATCTCGGTGCAAGCATGAACCTAATGCCTCTCTCCGTATGGGAAAAGCTAAATCTCCCGGATTTGACCAAGACCCGAATGATACTTGAACTTGCCGACCGAACGATTTCTACTCCAACCGGCATAGCCGAGGATGTTTTCGTGAAAGTTGGAACGTTCTTCTTTCTGGCCGATTTCGTGGTCGTTGATTATGTTGCCGATCCTCAGGTTCCCTTAATTCTCGGGAGACCCTTCTTGAAGACGGCACGAGCTTTGATTGATGTTCATGGACAAGAAATGACCCTGCGTCATGATGACCAATCCGTTACCTTCAAAGTTGGTGATACTTCGACATTCTCCTACAATAATATTGAATCGGTTAACCGAGTCGATGTCATCGATGTAGCTTGTGAGGAGTATGTTCAAGAAGTATATAAAATTTCTGAAAGTGGCAATCCTACTTCCCCTTTTGACCTTATGATCGATTCTCGCTCTCCATCGTTCACACCCTTCGGAGAAAGTGATTTTCTAATGGAAGAGATCGATGCATTTCTTTAACAAGATGATTCAATACCACCGGGTATTGACGGCATCTATGATTTGGAGGGAGATACTCTTTACCTTGAGGGATTATTAAGTGTGATCAATAGTGACCTAAATCTCCCTCCATTACCAATTTGTGAAAGAACTCAAAGACTTACCATCCCATCTTGAGTATGCGTTTTTTGAGGGTGATGACAAATTACCCGTCATAATCGCTAAAAACTTAAAGGATGAGGATAAGGCCGCCCTAATCAAGGTACTTAAGTCACATAAACATGCCATAGCTTGGAAGATTTCTGATATTAAGGGGATAGATCCACAGTTTTGTACCCATAAGATTTTGATGGAAGAAAATGCCAAACCCGCAGTCCAACATCAAAGAAGGGTTAACCCCAAAATCCATGAGGTTATTAAGCAAGAAGTTATCAAACTTCTTGATGCCGGGTTAATTTACCCTATCTCTGACAGCCCCTGGGTAAGCCCGGTTCATTGTGTCCCTAAGAAGGGAGGCATAACCGTGGTAACAAATGAGGAAAACGAATTGATACCTACTAGATTGGTTACGGGATGGCGTGTATGCATTGACTACCGAAAGTTAAATGACGCCACCCGTAAAAACCATTTTCCTCTACCATTCATGGACCAAATGCTCGAGAGACTAGCAGGAAACGAATACTATTGTTTTCTCGATGGTTTCTCGGGTTATTTTCAAATTCCCATCGACCCTCAAGATCAAGAAAAGACCACATTCACGTGTCCTTATGGAATGTTTGCCTACCGTCGCATGCCCTTCAGCTTATGCAATGCACTGGGCACGTTCCAAAGGTGTATGATGGCTATCTTTCATGATATGATCGAAAAAATGATGGAAGTCTTTATGGACGACTTTTCGGTCTTTGGGAATTCATTCGAAACTTGCCTCTCCCATTTGGACAAGATGCTCCAAAGGTGTGAAGACACCAATCTTGTTCTAAACTGGGAGAAGAGCCACTTTATGGTCAAGGAAGGTATTGTCCTTGGCCATAAGATTTCCAAGAACATGATTGAGGTAGATAAGGCTAAAGTTGATGTTATTGCTAAGCTACCTCATCCTACCACCGTCAAAGGAATTCGGAGTTTTCTTGGTCACGCCGGGTTTTATCGTAGATTTATTCAAGATTTCTCAAAAATAGCCCGGCCGATGACCCGTCTTCTTGAAAAAGATACTCCGTTCTTCTTCTCCAAAGAGTGTATTGAAGCTTTTCAAACACTTAAGAAAAAATTGACCGAAGCACCAATATTAGTTGCCCCCGATTGGGACCTACCTTTTGAGCTCATGTGTGACGCGAGTGATTTTGCAATAGGTGCAGTCTTGGGGCAACGAAAAACAAAACATTTTCAGCCTATACACTATGCAAGCAAAACTATGACCGATGCTCAAGCTCATTACACCACGACGGAGAAAGAATTACTTGCCGTGGTGTATGCTTTCGAGAAATTCCGGTCCTATTTAGTCTTGTCAAAAAGCATAGTGTATACGGATCATTCGGCTCTAAAATATCTTTTTGCAAAACAAGATGCAAAGCCGAGATTGCTCCGGTGGGTTCTCCTCCTTCAAGAATTTGATATCATCATCCGTGATAAAAAAAAGGAGCCGAGAACCTCGCCGCCGACCATTTGTCCCGATTAGAGAATCCTCACCAAAGTGTGCTCGATAAAAAGGAAATAAATGAAACATTTCCTCTCGAAACACTTAGTATGGTATCTTTTCGTGGTGATTCTAGTACCCCATGGTTTGCCGATTTTTCAAATTACCATGCGGGGAACTTTGTTGTGAAAGGGATGTCGTCCCAACAAAAGAACAAATTCTTCAAAGACGTGAAGCATTACTTTTGGGACGACCCCTTTTTGTTTAAAATCTGTGCGGATCAAGTCATCCGGCGGTGTGTTCACGGCCAAGAAGCCATTGATATTCTTAAGGCTTGCCATAATGGACCCATCGGGGGACATCATGGCCCGAACTACACCGCCAAAAAGGTGTTTGACTCCGGTTTTTATTGGCCCACAATCTATCGTGATGCCCATGACTTAGTCAAATCATGTGACTCTTGTCAACGTCACAGTAAAATCTCAAAAAAAGATAAATGCCCCAAAATGCCATCTAAGTTTGTGAGATTTTCGACGTATGGGGCATCAATTTTATGGGACCGTTCCCGTCTTCACGAGGGAACAAGTACATACTCGTGGCGGTCGATTACTTGTCGAAATGGGTTGAAGCAAAAACGCTCCCCACCAACGACGCCCGAGTTGTTGTTAAAATTTTAAAATCTCTCTTTGCTTGGTTTGGAACTCCCCGCGCTATCATTAGTGATCGCGGTACGTACATTTGCAATGACCAATTCGCAAAGGTCATGCTTATCGTCTTGCTACCGCGTATCACCCGGATTTTAAAGCCTCTCATGCTCGCGGTTTTTGTCCTTCGATCACTCGAGCTTCACATCCTCAGCTTCATTTTGGGAATCTAATATCCTAATCTTATCGACTAACGCTCATCTTTAGCAAACTTAATAAACGGCTTTAGATTTACGTAGAGACCCTTCATAAAACATTAAGCACAATGTTCGCTTCTAGTATAGGGGGATCTATCGATTTGATTGTGCCTGCAGTTGTTGTTTTCACGTAATCCCGTTTTTACCAACAAAATACCAAAAAAAGTGAAAAAATTTAAAAATTTTCAAAAACAAAATAAGTGTTTTGTCACAATTTTGACTTTCCTGCTAGGTAGAATAAGAATAAATTTTGACTCGCTCGAGCGTGTTGAGCTCTAGTTTGTTCCTTAACTTTTAGACTAAGCGGATCTTTTTATTAAAGATTTTAAATTTGCGAAGAACGAAAAATAATAGAGCTAAGTATGAGTTAGATGCTAAACAAGGATTATTTGGAAATCTTAAGAGCTCATAAGTGTAGTTTGTGGCTTTTTCTCCCATAAGCTCCTAAACCGGACTAATAATACGTGATGTTTTTGAAAATTAAACTTAAATCAACAATTTTTGAAGTATAGTGGATATCAATAATTTTAGTTCAAATTTATACTTAAATTTTCTAAAAAGGAATTTTCTCTATATCGTGGTAATATAAAGTGTAAAAAATAGAGGTAATAATAATAAACTGTGGGCTAATAAAAGTTTACTGCATCTTGCCGGCTTACAACCGATGTTGCAGTCTTCTAAATAATGCACATAATAATTATCCGAGACTGGTAAAAGTTTGCTGCATCTTGCCGGCTCACAACCGATGTTGCAGCCTTCTAAAAGGTCAAGGATTTCATTAGTTTAGTGGATGTGTAATTATATTAAGTGTAGTAAACATGAATAATAATATAGGAGAAAATCTCTTTTTTAAAATTTAATATGGCTTTTGGAATTAAGACTATTACATTTTAAGTTGTAATTTTATATATATACGGGAAATCCAAGGGTGTTGAAACCGAAGGTCCGTGAGTCCCGATACTAGTCTTTGTGGGGTGTCAAAGCTGGTCATTCCTATCCGCAGGTTGGGAATTGGCCGAGAAGGGAAGGTCGCTACATGGATGAAATCTTCGCCTTCAAACTCATTACTATTTTAGGTGGAAGGTGAAGCATAGAAATTTTGCAAAACGTTTGTTTCTATGGTTGTGAAATTTCGAAATAAGCAATTTACTAAGATACTTATAATTGTGGGAGTATTAGTGAAAAGTTCACAAGTTACAAATATGAGTAGTGTTAGCATCTTAACTTATATTTAACAGTGATTTCGTTTTAAGCTTGGTTTGGGATAAGTGAAAAGTCGGGAACGATGAATTTGTCCTTTTTGGGGCATTTTAGGATTGAAATGCGTCTTGTTCTATGATCCCTGACGGGTATGAAAATAACGAAAGTCAAACATGTTAGTTAGTTGCTTAAAATGAAAAGTACAAAAAATGAGAAAAAGGAAAAATATAAAAATATGTGTGGGAATAAGTGTATATATTTAAGAATGGTAAAAACGGGGCTTTTCAAAAAACTAACGATTTTTTAATTCCCCTTGATGAACACTTAGCTACTTTTCGAGGTAATTAGTCGACGGGGATTGAGATTCTTAGTTTTCTTATGTGTTTACTTATAGCATTGCTTGAGGACACGACAATAGTTTAGTATGGTATGCCCGTGGTATGTGTTTAAATACACATACCTTTGACCATTAAAAACGGACTTAAATGACTAAAAACATACCCAAAAATACATTGTATTTGTATGTTTAGCATTTTTATTGTGCAGGAAACGAAAATCTAAGAAAAGGACAAAAACGAAGCCAAAATGACAAAACCGAGCAGGAGAACGGAAAGAGCGTGAAAAAAAGTCAAAAGTCAACCCCGAAAAGTCAAAGTCAAAGCCGAAGCCGAAAACGAAGAAATCTTAAATGGGCCAACCCGTACCCATTTAATGGGCCGGGTCAGCCCATTAAGACATCATGTATAAAGGCTTATAAGACTTAAGTCTTATAAAAGCCTTATACCATTTAGGCCCATAAACAAGCCCAACAAACCAATGGCCTGTTAAGACTTAACAGCCATCCTACTGCTGTTAGTCTTATATCACCACAAGGACGAACCATGCAATAACAAAATACAACCTGAGGGGCCATTTCTGCCAACCCCCTAATTTATCTCACCACAAGGACGATCCGTGCAACATTACTATACAAGATAAGGGACCAAAGCTGTCAAAACTTCAAACCTTCACCCCTGTTATCACCAAAACAAAGTACAAACAAGAAAACCAAAATTGGGGCCAAATTTCCATTTTTGTGTCTTCTCCCCTGAACCCCTGCAACCACAAGACAAACCCCTTAACCCCACTTCACATGGGCCATTTGCCATGTTGGCAATCCCCTAACACCCTATTCGTCAATGGAAAAAGACAAAGAATCAAGGGTTAAGATCATTGGACTTGGGCACCACTCAAGATGAAGGGCTTGGATTGATTTTTGAACTCTCTCAGACAGGAAACACACCTCACGAATGTCTCAATGAAGAAACACAAGTGAAGACCCAAGACTCTTAGAATTTTATATAAACAGGCTCTTGTAAGCCCTTTAGTGGCATCTAGTTTTACTTTTCAGCTTATATTAGTTTAACTTAGCTTATTGTACTTTCTTTTAAAAAAAGCCTTGTATTGTTTTTAAGTTTTAATGAAATTTTAAAGTTTTATGTTAAATTCTATTTTAAAGATTAAGGCATTTTATGTTATAAAAGTGTTTTTATAAGATCTCTTAAACTGTTTTTAACTTGTTACTTAGCTGTTTACTTAAACTATATAAACTTTCCTATAGTTTATATAGTTTAAGCCCTTTTTACCTTAAAGTCACTTAAAAATCTATCAAGAACACTTAGAGCATGGTATATGATGGATGGCCATGGGTTAGAACCTCATGGGAGGTGTTAGGATAATGGTTTGGTAGTATTTAAGACTCTTGACAAAAGCTTGGACTTTTGTAAGTCTTCATTTCCTATTTAAAGCTCATATTTAAGCATTTACTGTTCATAGCTTATTCATGCTTATTTTTGTATTAATTATGCTTAATCTGTCTTTAATGTGCTTATTTGATCTTGTTTGACCAGTCCCTTAATCTGTTTTAACTTAAATTTGCATAATCTGTCCTTAAAGGGGTGTTTGGGATAAGAGTCCAATGTAGGTCCAAATTGGTTTAAAAACTATTTGAGTCACTTGGTTAACTTATACAAGCCTTTTTAAGTCACTTTAATATGTTTTAAAAGGTTTTTAAGTTTTAAAAGTGAGTTTTTTAAGTAATTCTTTCAAGTTGTTTAAATAAGTGGTACCAAAAGATTTTCAAACTGTTTCTATTAGATTTGTGTTCAAAAAGTGGTTTTGAGTTCGGTTTATGTTTCATTTTGAGTCTTAATGAAGATTAAAAGGGTTGGTTAAGTGTGCATGTGTTTTGAGCAATTGGTATACAAATCCTTCAAGTGTTTTTTAGTGTTAAAAAGCCATTTTTCATTCTCAAATTTAGATAAGCTAAAATAGGAATTAGTCTTGAAATTTCTTACTTAAGTAGTTAGTAGTCCATATTTTATCTGTTTCAACTTATTTTATACTTTTAACTTATTTTACTAGCTTAAATTCAGGCCTGCAAAACCTCTTTTGTCTTTTCAAAACCAACACTCGGCAGCTACTGAGTGAAAACACCTTTTTCACAAGACTTTTTTATGGCTTATTTTTATTTCAAACTGCTTTTTGTTTGCTGATTATTGTAGCCTCTTGGATAAGCTTTAAGGTCATATAAGTCCCAAAGCCATAAGGATCTATTTTGTGGATTAAAATTAAGCCCAAAAGTGTCCCTAGGGCTGTTTGGCTAATTGTTTTAGCCATTTTGCTTATTTTCTTTTTAAGGCTTTGCTGATTGTTTTCTTTGCTTATTTCTATTTATATTTTCTTATTAGGTTTAAGTGTAGGACTGTTTTTGCTTATCTTGTTTTTCGTTAGCTTATTTTGTCCTAAAAATGCTTAACAGTTTTAGCTTTATAGTCATTAAGTTAAAATAGCAAATGGTCTTTTCAATTTTCTTTTTCCAGCTGATTTATTAAGTTTCACAAAAAGTGTTTTTTTTATTAAAGTTGCTTATTTTAGTGTACTTTATAAGTTTTAAAAAGAAAAATTAAAAAAAATATTTTGTAAAAAGAAGAGGTCACAGAGGTCAAACGTGTGACCTCCCCTTTGCAAACCAAACGCCTTAACACATACTCTCTTAACCATTAGCACCAGTAGGGCCATCTGTTAGAACCTTGCATTACTTTTCTTTTATACACTTTCTAGCTATTTTGCTTATCAACCATTGGTAGCTTATTTCCAGCTTATTTATAAGCTGTTTTTCAAAACTAGTATTTTTCTTGCATTTTATATAACTTAAAGTATTTTCCAGAATTTTCCCATTTAGTTTACTATTTTTTATTAATTTTTCTTATTAAACTGTTTTTAATTCATATTAAATAAAATAAAAATCAAAAAAATATAATTCTTTTCTAAAAAATTTTTCTTTTATCATTTAGGACTTAGGAAAATTAAATTTGCATTCGTAGGGTTAAATTTGTATGTTTTTAGTTTTTTAAAGAACGGGATTTGATCCCGTTCTAATTTTCTTCGTGTTTTTAGCTTTAAATGCTTTCGTTTTAGGTTTGCCTCTTCTTATTCTTTCATTTTAGTCACTTAGGATTTATAAAAGTTAAAAAATCATTTTAGGATTAAAATTTTGATAATTTATGTCTTAAGTCGTGTTTTTTAGGATTCCCGTTATCATTTTAGTGATTTAGCCTTGATTACTTTAGATTGCCTTGCTTGATTTTCCTGTAGAATTAGAAAACAAGTCAAAATCTTGTTGAATTCAAACATCAAATATCAAACTAACTTTCGACACTCAAATTTGCATTCCTCGTCGGGAAAACGACCAGAGAATATCATATACTACTCGGATTTCATTGATTTTCTTTCTTTAAACCTTTTCAAGGGTCACTTGATTTGGTTTGGTTAATATAAGTAGTATTTATATATTATTATTTATATATACCTAAATTGATTGAAATCAGTCACACATGAGCTCAAAAGGTAGGTCCTAATCGGGGGCAACTAATATTGGTGCTTCGGTCAATTTTTTCTTAAGTGTTTGAAAAGCTTCAATACACTCTTTAGAGAAGAAGAACGGAGTATCTTTTTTAAGAAGACGGGTCATCAGTCGGGCTATTTTCTAGAAATCTTGAATAAATCTATGATAAAACCCGACGTGACCAAGAAAACTCTGAATTCCTTTGACGGTGGTGGGATCAGGTAGCTTAGCAATAACATCAACTTTAGCCTTATCAACCTCAATCCCATTCTTGGAAATCTTATGGCCAAGCACAATTCCTTCCTTGACCATAAGGTGACTCTTTTCCCAATTTAGACAAAGATTGGTGTCTTCACATCGTTTAAGCATCTTGTCCAAATGGGAGAGGCAAGTTTCGAATGAATTCCCAAAGACCGAGAAGTCGTCCATAAAGTCTTCCATTGTTTTTTCGATCATATCGTGAAAGATAGCCATCATACACCTTTGGAACGTGCCCGGTGCATTGTATAAGCCGAAAGGCATGCGACGGTAGGCGAACGTTCCATAGGGACACGTGAATGTTGTTTTTTCTTGATCTTGAGGGTCAATGGGAATTTGAAAGTAACCCGAGAAACCGTCGAGAAAACAATAGCATTCGTTTCCCGCTAGTCTCTCAAGCATTTGGTCCATAAATGGTAATGGAAAGTGGTCTTTATGGGTGGCGTCATTTAACTTTTGGTGGCCAATGCATACACGCCATCCCGTAATCAATCGAGTAGGAATTAATTCATTTTCATCATTTTCAACAACGGTAAAGCCACCCTTTTTCGGTACATAATGCACGGGGCTCACCTAAGGACTATCTGAGATAGGATAAATTAACCTGGCATTAAGGAGTTTAAGAACCTCCTTTTTGATTACCTCGCGGATTTTTGGATTAACTCTTCTTAGGTGTTGGATCGCCGGTTTAAAGTCATCCTCCATTAGAATCTTATGTGTACAAAATTCTAGGTTAATACCCTTAATGTAGGAAAGTTTCCAAGCGAGAGCTCGCTTGTGTGACTTCAAAACCTTTATGAGAGCAGCTTTGTCCTCATCATTCAAGTCTTTAGCAATTATGACGGGTAATTTGTCGGTACCCTCCAAAAATGCATATTCAAGATGAGGCGGCAAGTCCTTAAGTTCGACCTCGGGTGGTTCATCAATTGAAGATTTTTCGTTTTTAGGTTCAACAACTTTAAGTTCTTGTGGAGGGAGAGGTGGTGATGATGGATCATCATTAAGAAATTCTTCAAGAA
>BQNB010212032.1:0-10158 GCA_026074375.1 Tanacetum coccineum
CAAAAGCATCAATTCAAATAGTTGCATGCTATCCTCACCACTGAGAGGTGAATCATTGGAAGGTGTAGGAATACTGTCATCTTGTTGTGTCTCCTCTTGAGTAACTGCAGTGTCCTTCCTCTGTTTCCTCTTAGACTATTTCTTCTGAGATCTAGAGGATGATGGTTGAGTAGTAGTGGGTGTCTGGAGAGAATCAGTAGGAATGCCTAAATCTTGACCCATTTCTTGATTAGGTTGAACCATCATTGTTGCAAACAAAGGTGTTATTCTCCCAGCAAAATCCTTTCCTTCTCTTTTCATATTGGCAAAGATTTTCTTTGTGTGTGAAGGGTTAACATAAATCTTCTTGTGATGTGACATATCACCAAGCTATTGATTAATGAAAACTTGTAGAAATCGTGGATACATCGGAAATTTAACCCCTCCATCTAAGTGTTTCACCATAGCATCAAAAATGTACTTAGACAGATTAAATTTTTGGTTTGTAGCCAAGCATATGATTAAAGAAGCCATTGTACTACTAAATTCATTCCATGTAGTGGATTTGGCATTAAGGCATTGGGTAATGGTATGAATTAAGAACTTCCATTGTGGAGAAAAGAAAGCTTTATAAAATGTAAGCTTTTGAGAAGGTTTTTCATACCCCATCCGTGCCAGTTCTTTAAAAATTGTAGCAGTTGGCAAGAAATCAGTACCTCCTGCATCTTCCAAGTGAAGATCACTTCTAATGCTTGTCTCTGTGAGGATCACCTTCTTCCTATCAATTAGGGCTTGTATCTGACCTTCACCATTAACCGTTTTTGCCTTTGCGGTTGCCCAGAACTGTTGAATGCAAGATGTGTAGATAGTAGGATTGACAGTCAATGCATAACGAATCTGATTAGCATTCAAAGAATTAATAATCTCATGAAATCCATCACTTTCAGCGGGTTTTTCCAAGAATGCGACCATGTTGTGAGTATCCGCAAAAGTTAGGGTTGACATTGTGTTATGTTTTGATGATCAAAGATGAAATTGAGTTAGGGTTTATGGTTAGAGAGTGTTTGAATGATTGAAATCGAATAAAGAATCGAATGAAACCCTGAATCGATGTATTTATAGAATCACCCTCAACAGCATTAACTTGAACTAGCAGCACTAAATTAGGCCTAACAGCATTAACTTAAACTGACAGCACAATGTTATGCCTAACAGTAGTTAGTTACCCAATAACCTAAGACTAACAACATTAAGTTTTAAGTTACCAGTACTAACTTCAATTTCTTTCCAAAAAGGACTTTTATCATCAATTGATTCTTCTCACAAGCTCTCTTTCTGTTTTTATGCTCACAATATCTCTCAATTCTTTTTGCTCACATAATCACTCATTTATGTTTTTGTTCACACATCTCTCTTTCTATTTTTAAGCTCACTTAATCTCTCATTTCTTTTGGCTTACCAAATCACTCTTTCTATTTTTATGCAACATATTTGACAGTTTTGTACAAAGTTCCATCAATTCCAATAGTTTCATACTGTCCTCCCCACTTCCAAGTGTGTAACCTCTTGAGAGAGGTGGATCATTAGACTGTTTAGATGTAGTCTCAAACCTAGTTTGAGCATCCACATCCCCAATATGGTATCTTGGCACCTGGGACCACTACCTGAACTAATTCCCTAAGGACTTAGCTCATTAAGTGTTGCCATGGATTGGGTCTTAATTTATGTTACCACTGTCCTACTCTGCTTCTAAGCTAGAAGCAGTAGTGGCAGCCCTTTCCATTCTACCACCCAACTCCTTATAGACAGCCTCATCACCAACCTTTTCAGGGGGACCACTAGACTAAGGTATCTTGATGTCCTAACCTCTTTTGACATGCCTAGATGTTTTTGATTCTGTTAACACACTTTTGATATAACATATCATTTCATCCATGCTTTGACTGTATATTGACATAAGTAGCCTCCCCTCAAACAATGCTTTAAGGGATTAGAATTTGCTCAACAGTTGTAACTTTGGTGCCCAACAGTACTAACTTTTGCCTGGCAGTAGTAATTTTCTGAGCAGTATTAACTATCCTGGCAGTATTAAATGGTTTTAGGCCAGTTTTCATTAAAACTGCTCTTGGAACCATGTTCCTTTGCGCATTAGGGTGAGTCATGTTGGTAGTATATTTGTAGTTCACCTTGTTATAATTATTCCCATATACCATCCTTTCCCTTTGATGGTATTTACAATGAGCATGTACATGATCAAAACTCCCACAAATGAAGCAAGCTTTGTTATGCATCACAAAATCACTTCCTAGTTGATTGGACTTCTGTCCATTCCAGTTTCTTTGATTTCCCCTAGGACTTTGTGATCTATACATCTCAGCATACCTGACTGACTTTTTAACTGGGTTTTCATGATTTTTAGGTTTGACAAACTCTATCTTTTTATCAAGAAAAACAATTTCTTTATCAACATTAAGTGAAGACTCAACAAAGCTACTTGTGTCTTCTAATACTTGTTCTTTTACCAAAGAGTCATCAGAATTTTCCTTAGAAGCATCTGATTTTTTATCACAAACAATGTTAGACTCTTGCTTACTATCCTCAAAACCATAACTTTTGAATTCAGGGTCTTTGAATTCATTAAGACCAGAATAAGACAAATCAAGATTTTTAGGTTGATTATAGATTAAAGGATGGGATGGAGGAACAACATTATACCCTAAACCCTTTTTACTTTTGTCAGTTATCTGACTCTCTAACAACTTGTTTAGGCTCTATTTTGAGGCCCATATCAAAATTCTCAATTTTAAATTCAATACCCTCTTTTTCTTGCTTAACTTTTTCAAACTCACTTTTAAGCACACCTTATTTCATAGTCTTTGCAAGCTACTTCTCTTTTAAGAACTGTAAAAGAAAAAAAACTTCTTCAATAAAAAGAACTCATTTTTTTTCTTTATGTGATAATTGTCTTCTACAGTTGCTAAAACCACTTTATTATAGCTGCTATAAATTTAGTTTGATTAAGCTTAACAATTAAATCATCACACTGTTTCTTAAGAGTTCCATAGTTTTTCAGACAAGTTTCAGAGCAAGTTTTATCATTGTATACCTCAGAGTCTGAAAACGCCATTAGAGTCGTGTTTGTCTGAACCTGTTCTTCTGCCATATAATTATAGTCAAAACCTACACCTCTAAAGCAACATTGCCTTGAAGATGTGTCTTCATTGTTTCCTTGCTTCCTAGTGTTGTCTTGATATTTGAACTGTCCCTCTTTGTTCCTTGCGGCTCTACATTCCCTGGCAAAGTGTAAAACCCCGTAATTAAGGTCACTATTTTATTCCGAGCTTATATTTAATTCAAAATTTTTATAGAATTAGTTTTAGTATTTTAGTAGATTTTTATTAAAATTGTCATTAAAATCTTTCGCGAATTTTATATTTGGAAGTTATCCGTTATCGATCGAGAAATCAACAAATCCTATATTTTAGCCATGAGAGCTTATTTTATTTTATTTTTATTATTTTTCATCTTTTATTCGTGTTTGGCCGAAACCGCGTCAAAAATCGTGATTTTTATAACAAATAACGAGTTAAATAAGTTATTGGGAACGGAAACAAAGTGATACAAAAATTTACCAAACAAAAAGCCCAACCAAGCCCACCCCAAAGAGGGGGCTGGTTATTAAGCTCGAACAAACACCCTTATATATATATATATATATATATATATATATATATATATATATATATATATATATATATATATATATATATATATATATCGATATAATCTAGGAAGGGATATCAGATATAATTATATATAAGGCTCCTTCCTTTTAGAACTCCCATACTTCACATATAACCAAGAGCACGCCTGATTCCCCCATTTTCTCCTCATGTTCGACGACCAAGCAGAAAAACCAATCACCATCATCCTCAAATCTTTACCCAATCCCTCTTTTATTATCCTAAATCAACTATAAACTAAACCCTAATCATTTTTTTTCCATTAAAATTCATCATGCATCAAGTATTAAGAAGTTCATGATTTTATTAAACTTTTGATTATTGGGTTTTTAATCTAATTGGGTGCAATTAAAGTATCAAGGGTTGGATTATAAGTGTTTAATCAAGTTTTTGGTGCAACAAAAATCGGTTCGAATCAATGTTTTTGGGGATGTGGTGTTTAGCCAGAAATCAAACCCACAAGAGTTTGATAGTGTTGGTTTTCCTTCTCTTTATTTAGCATTGTGAGCATCTTGTTTACCTTCTTGCTTGATTTAATTTTTACACATATTGCATGTAGTTATCTTTATGTTTGAGAATCCATGAAATAAAATTAGAATATATGAACAATATTTGTTGCGAGATTAGTGATTAATAGATGTATAGGATTAGTTTAGAGATTATTGAAAACAGGTTTAGTGGCGAAAAGTTGGAGATTTAATGAGTGTTTTATAACCCTCAATTAGACCAGAAAGTTTAGGCTTCATTCAGCGAGATGAGCGTTACTGTAAACTAAGATTTAAGAGATTAATGTGGTGGCAGTTGTTATAATGAACGTATGGTAAAAATTTGAGCTTCCAACTCTTAAAAACGAAAAAGATATGGCGATTTGAAGTTGAGAAATTGTTTCGGCAAAATTCTGCACACGTTGTTTTTGTGCAGAATTTTGTCCGTTTTACGAGTAATGTAACTTGTTCATGCCAATAGCATTTCCTATATTATACAGGACGCCTAGATTAAGTGCATTGCTCAACTTTTCAACGAACTAGGCACGTCGATTTTCAAATGTAAAAGTGAGTAAACCTTTTGACAAGAATTAAGTGTCAAAACTGTGTTTGCTGTCCAGAAAATTGATTGTAAAGATGCTGTGTGCAGGCGGGTCAAAACTTAATATTTTTCGACGAAATTTAAACTGTAGCATCTTCATAATATGTATGACTTCCCTGATTTTCCAGAATTTTCTGTAAAGGTTTGATAGTCAATAGAGCCAAACGTGCAAAGACAGCAGACCCTGTATAAGAAACAAATGTCATTGATGTGTCCTTTTTCATAATTAAGATTACTTAGGCTATGGTTTATGGGTGAACTATGGTAGTTGCATAACATATAAGGGTAACTTAATATGGAGGGAGATCGACTAGTTCGAACATTTAGCATTCCATTAAGTAAGCAGATCGTTTAGCTAAAAATAGATAAAATTTTAGAAAATGTGTAATCAATAACACCATTAAGTGATGTAGTCCATGATCCAAAGTAGCAATTTTTCAATCACATTATATAATATTACATTGAGTTGCGTATTTTATATAGATCGCGTATCAATCACATATTATTTTTATTAATAGGTCGTGGTTGATTGTCGGCGTTCGTTTCTATCCTTGTTTGGATATCTTGATCACATCTTCTATTCTCGGTGAGTTCATAGCCCACCCTTTTCTTTTCTAATGGTTTCCATAAACTGTTTTTAGGGTGAGAATACATGCTCGTATTACTAAGCCAACTTATTGATTTCTACTACTTAAGTGTTACATGACTATTTTTTTACTAAAGCTTTTACTTGCTTATTACATTACTTTTAATACATGGCTGTTTTTACTCATGAATATCAAAGCTTGATTTGCTACTACATGATTTGAGATCACAGGATTCTTATATATGAAAATTGAAGGGATTTTGATCACATTACTTGTTTGAATTGGACACAAGTGGTTATTCAATTGTATCAATCCAGATCAATGCCTGAATATTTATTGCATAAGTTGCTTATTTGCCATTAAGTCCTCTACTTATCATGAACCGATATTTGCAATTGTAGTAAGGCAAAAAGGTATACTGTGTATATCTATCGGGACTGACAATCTCCACCTTTCTTTGGGGTCACAAGTTGATCTTGGTGCATTTAACATTGGGAGTACTTTTAAGATGTGGGCAAGCATCCTATACATTTGGGGCACAAACTTGTTAAGGTTTTCATGAGCTTAGTGCAATAATATATATTTCATTTAGAACTTGGGAATTTGATATCTCTTGTCTACAATTACATATTCATGTTGTTCACTTTCTGAACATTACCTGATATATATTACATCACACTTGATATTTTCGGAAAGAATACTTAATAAATATTGTTAACGCTACATTATCTTACTGAAACATTATTTTAGTTATTCAATACTGTTTTTTACTCAAACTATGAATTCAACCAACATATATTGTTGAACGTTTTTTTGCATGTATTTTCTTAGTATATTTTTCCTTAGCCTGAGGCCAATATGGGAGGATTCCGAGTCGCGGCGGAGATCAAAACTTTTAAAGACCTCGGTTTTTCTTCACATTACGATAATCATTTTCTTAAATATACAAATGAGTCATGTATAAACTCTTGTAACTTTTGTTAAAAAGGAAATTATTGGGACCTGAATTTACTCTGATTTATTTTATTCAATCGAATGTGACATTTTATTAAACGTCTCTTTTGAAGTCGTTTTTTGTAACTTGTACTTTATGCTATGAAGTAGCACCCCAAGTGGTATTCCGCTGCGTTGTGATTTTTGGGGGTGTTACACAAAGTGTCCCATCTTGTGACAGTTGAAACACTCTACCTTGGATTTATCATACCCAGCAATATTTCATATAGCATTAAGAAACATTTTCTTTCCTATTCTCTGAAAGTACCTTTTTGCCCTCATACTTAGCAGAGAGAACTGTCACTTCAAATCCATTACTTCCAGATCATCTTCATGAATTTTCTCTAAGTCCTGCTGTTGGAGATTAGAACCATTGGGATTCTCAACCATGAAAGCATACACAGTATTATCACTGAAGTTAGCAGTACCAACTTGAGGGCAAACAATGTTAATATCAGGGCTAACAGTACTAACTTCATATGCAGGATTAGCAGTATTAACATCATTAGTACTGGTATTGCTGGAGCATTCAAAAAAAAAGAGGAAAAAGAAAAAAAAAAGCAAATTTTTGTGAGTCACACGATTTGCACTAACAGATTTCTTTACATCTTGTTCAATAATTTTGAAGTTGCTGTACAAATCATCAATGCTCATTGTTTTAATATCAGCCTTATTCATCCAGACTACAACATGAGTATTACACTCAGGAGGCAAGCTTCTCAAAAATTTTGAATTTAAGTCTTCTTGAGTGATGACCACACCCAAATATTGTGAAAGTCTAAAGAATCGTTGTAAGCTCAGATTGTTTAGATCTATATCTAGGAAAAATAACAATGAACATGAAAGAATGCATAGCGGAAATAGCATAATGAACAAAGTTACTTTGACAAGGTTTTTCATTCATGTTATTCACTATTCGCCCCAATTCTAGATGATCAATTCTAGAATAGTTACTCTAACTAGTAACAGGATCAATGAAACATTGATCTTGAGGCTACAACACTCATTCTAGGCGTTTACAATGAACCACACGCCTAGAACACACACACACCTTTAATCAACTACATTTTATGTGTACATAAAACTATGTGTCTATGATATCTTTATATAGAAATCATGACTTAACAAAGAGAAGTTAATATAAAGATATAAATAAGTAAATCTTTAAACATTAATAAATATCCTATTGTTATCTTTAACTCTTAAGGAGATCATCATCCATTTGATATATTTACCAAATCTTCATAATTCTCTACCAGCTTTAAATCCAATCGCTAATTTAGTCCTTATGTTTCATTCTGTTATTATTTTGTCTATCAAATCTAGAATCCCAACATCTTCCCAAATTTGATGATGACAAAATAAACAAAGTCGTGGTACGAACTTCATCATAAAGCCAAAGTAGTTGATAATGACAAAACCAAAATAAGCACGAGCTTCTTCCCTTGAAGCTAACATATATAAAAGAATAGAACTATACCACCAAGGATCTACAAGTTGCAAATCATCTTTGTAACGCCTTCTTCCCCTTTTTGTCATAATCAAATAGGGGACTAAAGTATGCAACTTTGATTTCGATAACTACAAACAAATATTATACTTCTAATCCATCCTTCCAACAACTCAAATTACCCTTCATGACATGCCTTAAGATAAATGAACTTGAGCAGTAGAAACTTAAACTAGCAGTAGTAATAATGAGTTACAGTAGTAAAAACCTTCACCTCATGTGATACATGTAAATGGTTAAACATTTTAACAATAAGCTTCCCCTAAAACCCATATGTTAACCATTTCTTGAATCTTCAATTCTGTAGGCTCTATGTAATGATTACTGATGAAGAAAACTAAATATAACAAACTTGATGCTAAAGTAGAACAACCTAAACCTGTGTCTTATATCTTGTACTATCCACGTGATGTCAAACTTATAAATAAATCTGTGAAATATAAGTAGATCGCGATCTCTTGACAAAAATCCTCATCTTTCTATGAGACACATAACCAAAGTGATAGCAAATGTGAGCATTGAGCACCATAAGTTTGTAGATCACACACCTTTGCCAGATTTGTCAAGTCTTCGTCACATCGTTTCTAAGCACAAACAAGTTATCTCTAAACGTTGTGAGCCGTTTAAGATATGATAAGAACACAAACCTAAGTAATTCAACTTCACTATCAAATAATTGATAGAAAACCATCTTCATAACCAATTATTCTAATAAATACGAGCCTTTAAACCTGTTAAGAACACGTAAACCAAAATCAAAAACCAAACAGTAAACACCAAAAACAAACAAACTTGTGTTTCTGTTTTGTCTGAGATCCAAAGTATGTGTGTTATCCGTTATCGCATAAAGCTAGCAGTAGTAACTCTTTTAAAGCTAGTAGTACAAGCACACGAAACAACCCTGTCAGTAGTAAGTTTCATTGACAACACTAATTATGTACTACTATCCCAATCACGAAGCAGTATTAACTTTTGAAGGAAGCAATACTAAAAATTTAACAAGCTGTACTAACTTACTCCTTCCTCCCATGCTTAGCTACACTTTATCTATCACAAAACTGTCACTAATTCATCACTAATCTGCATTCTCTCCCTCCCATAGCTTTTAGTGACACTTTTTGGTGCCAGTAAACTGTCACTAATCTGCATCATCAAGACGTTTGTACTGCTGCTATGTGAATAAAACCTTTAGACTAATTTTTTTATTTTTGTGGCGTCTGAGGTAATACCTAGGATCGAATGTTGCATGGGATTAAATATCCCATTCTTTTCTTTTGCTCCACGTCAAAAACCACAAGACTATCAGTATAAACCAATAACGAGCAGTATTAATATATAACGAGCAGTACTAATGAACTTCATTGGCAGTACTAATGTTATCTTGATAGTATTAACAAATTAATACCATGAACACTTTTCTCTTTGCCCACGTTAAAGGATTCACAAACCACTTACAAGATTTCTTGCCGAAAACATAATCATCAATAATCCTTGTTGTGATTGAAGCAGTACTAACCAAAGATAATCATAAAACAAACCTGCTACTTCTACACCTTCTTGGAAACGATCATGAATCAGTGTTAATCTCAATCATTCCTACTAGGGTTCATCACCGATCAAAAGATCGACTCACCAAAACTAGTAAAAAAATATTTTAGATCGTCATTCAAATGTGGTTTGTACCACGACAAGGAATAAGCCCTAACTTAGGACTTCATATAACATCGACTGGAGTGTAGTAAAACCTTGATATCAAACCAAGAAAAACTTGCTGCTCTTCTATGATGTCGTTTACATGTACCCCACAATTCCTGTTTTTATTAAATTAGGGTTTCTAAAAGCCCTAATTACACCAATGAAAACCAATATAGAAAAATACAATACCTTTGGACTTTTCTTCATAAATTCGACATCAAAAACATCTTGTTGATCCTAGATCGAGAGCCCCGTGGCTCTAATACCACCTGTTAGAACTAAAACACATGATAGTTCTTGGATCGTTTATAGCTCAGATTGTTTAGATCTTTATATCTAGGATAATAATAACAATGAACATAAAGAATATGCATAACGAAAATAGCATAATGAACAAAGTTATTCAACAAGGTTTTTCTTCTTTATCATACACTCCAAGCCCCAATTCTACGTGATCAGTGTAGAACGGTTACAACTAATCTATAACAGGATCAATGACACATTGATCTTGGGGTTAATACTAGGCGTCTACAATGAGACTCACGCCTACACACACACCTTTAGT
>BQNB010212033.1:0-10158 GCA_026074375.1 Tanacetum coccineum
CATACGTGTTGTCCGAGATTTCCCTGAGGTATTTCCAGACGATCTGTTAGGTTTACCTCTTGTGCGAGAGATAGAATTTCACATGCATTTAATATACTCTTAGGGGCCTTGTAATAGTCTTCATACTACCTTATTTGTGCATTTCCTGAACGGAATATTAAATAGACGACGGGTTCGTGTAATCCGTTCATGACCTAGGAAATACTTACACAGATCATCACAACTGTGACAAGGCAACAGATCTAGGAGAAGCAATCCGAGGAGTAGTGCATGATTAGGTAAATACATCTCTTTATCATAAAGTTATCACCATTAGTTTAGATTATATTTAGTTTAATTATTAGTTAATCAAACCAACCTCTCAAACCCATGATATTTATCTGCTTTCTTCTATATATAAAAATACAAAAAGAATCTTCTCTCATCCCCTTAGAATTCTGTTAGACCGTGTTCGAGCCTTCCCAACCTATTCCCCTAGAGAACGATAACAACCCCCGAGTCTTGCCTATACTACACTGCAACGATTAGGTACACTGCTTAGGGAGTTGTAAAACTTCTTGTAGAAGTCTTAACGACACCTACATCACTCTTAATGAAGGTTATTCTAGTAAGAACTATGTTAGGAAATTTCTTAGGGATTTACATCCTAAATGGAGAGCAAAGGTCACAACAATCAAAGAATTGAAAGACTTGACATCATTATCACTTGGTGAACTTATCGGTAACTTAAAATTTTATGAAGTATCCATTAAGAAAGATTATAAAATAGTCAAAGATAAAGGAGAAAGGAGATCTCTTGCCTTAAAGGCTAAAAAGGAATCTAGTGATGAAGAGAGTTCGACTTTCAGAAGCGAAGATGAAGAATACGCCATGGCGGTTAGAGATTTCAAAATTTCTTTAAAAGAAGAGGTAGATTCGTAAGACAACCACGGAATGATAAAAAGACATTTCATAGAAACCGAGATGACAAGAATGGTAAAATCAAAAGGAAGTGCTTTAGATGCAGAGATCTAAATAATCTCATCGGAGAATGTCTAAAACCACCAAGAGACAAGAACTAAAGGGCTTTTGTTCGAGGTTCTTGGAGTGATAGCAGTGAGTAAAACGAAGAAAAGAACAAAGACGAAACATGTCTTATGGCTCAAACATCAAATGAGGTACTTTCTGAATCCTCTTATTATAGTGATGATTACTCGTCGGTAGATAATAATACCTTAGATAATGAATATAAAAAATGGTATAATATGAGTCTAAAAATCAAAAATAAAAACAAAAGTGTAAAAACTATTAGAACTAGGCTAGAAAAAGAAATAAACGAGTTAAAATAAAAGGTCTTGAAACTCGAGAAAAACAAAGAGATCGACGTAGGATGTACGACATGTCATAGTCTTAAAATAGAAAACAAAAAACTTAAGGAGGAAGCATTAAAGCTTTCTAAATTTGAAAAGAGTACTCACTCACTTTAAGAAATGTTAATTTTTCAAAAACCCTCCAGTGATAAACTAGGATTAAGATTTTATTTATACGAGACAGCAGGTGACGATCCCATTAACTATAAGGACAATCCCCTTAATTAAGACAACATGTGAAACTTTATAAAATCACAAGAAACTGAGACAGCAGGTGACGATCCCATTAATTATAGGGACGGTCCCCTTAATTGCTCAGACGGTCCCCTTAAAGATAAGGGACCATCGGTTTGTACACCCGCTGAAGAAAAACCAGTTTCAAATTTAAAGTTAAATTTGAGTTTTGAACCAAAACATATAAATGTCAATAATGTTAAGGTACCTATTGCTAGTAAAGAAGAAGTGGAACATTTTTATAAACCTTCGTTAAAACCTAGAGTTGGCTTTCCAAATCCCAAAGCTAGATGATAAACTCCACCACCTAGAAGAATAAATGCTCTTCAACCTAGGTTGAAAACACCGCAACCTAGAAGAAATGTAATAAGATAAAATTACCCAAATGTCTATCCTGTAACTTGAAATAATCTCCAATAACAAAGGTACATGCCTTGGGGAATTTGTCCACCATTTCAATATCCTAACCAAATGCAAAGGATGTTTAATACTAACAACTTTGGACCCATGAGATATTAGGGACCAAACGTTTGAGTTGATATGTAATTTAAATAGATATGCTTGAGAATTGATTTGCAGCTCGACGAATGGGACAGTGGATGTACGAAGCATATGACAGGCAATCGATATCTCTTGTCATCATACAAAGCATACAACGAAGGTAACGTCATTTTTGGTAATAAATTATGAGGGAACATTATTGGCAAATGTACAATCTCTCATAACTCTCTTACTATTGAAAATGTTGAGCATGTGGATAAATTAGGGTTTAATTTGCTTATTGTCAGTCAAATATGTAACAATAAGTGTAAGGTAATATATTCTGAGCATGATAGTGATATTAACAATAGGTAAGGGTATCAGAAAAAGAGGCTTATACGTAATGAAAATAGGAAATAAGCCAAAGGACAAGATTTGCTTAGCAACAATAAACAAAAATTCTACTTTATGGCATAGGAGATTAGGACACACAAATATGCGTTTAATACAATCTTTAGCTTCTAAGGAACTAATTAAAAACTTACCAAAGCTTAAATTTGATCAACACTTTTGTGATGCTTGCCAAATTGGAAAACAAGCTCACGCCAGTCACAAAGCTAAAAACATAGTCTCGACAACTAGATGCCTAGAACTTTTACATACGGATCTTTTCGGTCCATCCGTTGTACGGAGTTATGGAGGAAATATCTACACCTTAGAATAGTAGATGACTATTCTATGTATAATTGGACAAGATTTCTTAAAAGCAAGGTTGAGGCCCTCGAGCAATTTGAAATATTTAGTAAGAAAATACAAAATCAATTAGGATGTCAAATAGTTTCTATTAGGACGGATCATGGTCGGGAATTTGATAATGAAGTGCAATTTAAAGATTTTTGTGATACTAATGGAATTACTCAAAATTTATCAGCTCCACGCACTCCATAATCAAATGGTGTAGTAGACAGGAAAAATCAAACTCTACAAGAAATGAGTAGGATAATGTTAAACAAACAATCCATACTACAAAAATTTTGGTGTAATGCCGTAGATACCTCAAACTATATATTTAATAGAATTTTGATTAGACCTATCTTAGGAAAAACACCGTATGAAATCTTGAGAGGTAGGTGATACAAATACACTTATATGTAACAAAGTACTACACAAGAAATGTATAGAGAGAGTAGATAGAGAGCACGCCTAGAGAGAGAGGGAGGGACGGCGTAAGGTGAGAGAGGAGAGCGAGAGGAGAGAAAAGAAAGAAATACTAGATTAAAGAAAGAGAAATAACCAACCCTTAACCCTTCCTTAGCCCTCCTTTTATAGGAAGGAGGGAGGGACTAGGAAGAAATTAAGGGTTATTACATATTACAACTTAGTCCTTCTCTATTTTCTAGTTAATCCCTACACTATTAAACTTAGATAAATGGCCATGTATTCAACACTTTTCTGTGTTTCTAAAAATCTCCCCCTAAGGGATGATTACAAAGGCCTTACAAAAGTATGGGGATTAACAGTCTTGGGTCTTCCTCCAACATACTCCTCCAGCCTCCTGAGCTGCTCTCTATGCCCGAGTACCTCATCAATCTTCTTCAGCATCTCTCTTGAACTCTTAACATCATAGTCGGTCCAGTCTCTTCCATTCTACCTTTTGTTGCCGCTACCCAGTTTGTTCTTTGACAACATATCAATCAGATTTTCTTGAATCTTCACAAGTGTACCATCACTGAACTTCTTTACTTCACTTAGCTTCATGAGGTATTTTATGTTGTATTGGTTAAGATACACGACCCCTTATGCGTTGGAGTCATCGTGAATGGTATCCTTTGGTCGATTCCTTCGAAGAACATTGTGGGTTTGGTGAGGTTAAGAGTTCTTTGATAGCTTTCCACTCCAATCTGAATATCTTCTACTATGTTCTTGATCACGGTTCTTCTGATGAACATGAGAAGAGAATTGTTGAAGTCTTTTACAAATTCCAATGGGAGATGGTGTAGCTTATCTTGGACTTGGAGCAAGTACATGTCTTCAACATCGTTCACACTGAGTCTAGGTAGATCTGCATAGCTGAATTCATACATTTTATAATTGGATCTCCTGACTACAATGGATGTTAGAAAACCATAACCCCATTTCTTCTTAACATCTATACGAACAACTGACTTGATCCTTAAGTCTAAAAAGATGTTTCCTTCGGTTACGACACTCATTCATGCTTTGAAGAAATCAATTATATTCTTTTCCTAATGATGTATACCATTAAGAGCTTCAAAGTGATAGCGACGAACTTTTTTACTCCATCTTTCAGGGATCCTATCCTCAATACCTTCTTTGTAGTATCTCGCAGCATAATGCTTAGTTATAGAAGTAGTGCACTTCTCTTCTGTGCTGAGATCTACAAGGTAAGTGTAGTCGTTGTTGTAGAAGCAAGGATGTGGTTTTGTACTTTTCGACATGTGTCGTTCAAATGATCTTGGTTAGAGACATCTCTTCATCACTGTTCCACTGAGTTTCTGATAATACTGCTACTTTGAGTTGACTAACATGGTATTCGAGTTCCACATCATTGTTGTACTGCACCTTTAGCCGTTCTAATCCTGCGCCTTTAAAATCTACTATTGTAAGCTCGTCTTTTTGGATCAGTTCTTTAAACTTCTTTGCTATGGCAACAATTGATAGTCCAAGAACATGATTTTCATCCTTATCAATGTCTGATTTCAAGAATAAATCAAACCATGTCGTTCTCCTTGTTGGAAATTTAGTGCCATTGTAGGAATCGGGTCATACCTGGAAATGGGTTTGGAGGTACGGAGTGTACACACATCAAATCACTAATTTTCCCTGACTCTTTTAGTGGTTAGAAATAAATGGGTGGCTACAAACATTTAAGTGGCATGTTTGACTACATTAAATGTTTTGTAACAACTTTTGCCTATTTAAGTGGCAGATTTGACTACATTAATGATCATATATTTAATTTGGTCATGTAACCGCTAATTCCTAAATTATGGAGGATAATTATGGAAGAGATTAATTGGCCATTAATCTCTCATTAATTCCATTGACTAGGTTTCGAGTAAATCCCCTATAAATAAGGATCACAATTGCATGGAAAATGACACAGAAAACAAAAACACATAGAAACACAGGGTTCTTGATCTGCGCCTAGAACAAGAACAAACACTTGGTTTTAGCCAAGAGGTATTTTCGTGATACCCAGCACCCAGGCAATCTGACGATTAACTCATTGGAAAGTGATTACACGATTTTTCTTCAAGTGATATCCTGTCACCAATCATTGGTAACATAGCTAGGTTATGATTGACTTCACCCTTGATCTGGATCACAAATTATATCACGACCAACAATCAAAGAATATTATTTTTATGATAAACAAATGCTTACTGCTGCTTATGAACCCATGGCTTCCAAACTTTGTCTAGCTTGACATGTCTTCACCCTGTGCTGACTACTCCCATGCCTAAAGATGGTGGTGATGATGCAACCGTAGAACAAATCAAGAAGAGGGCCAAGTGGGATAATGATGACTATGTCTGTAGATGTTTAATCCTTAATGGTATGTCTGATTCCTTGTTTGATATTTACCAAAATGTTGAATCTTCCAAAGAACTATAAGATTCCTTAGAGGCCAAATATATGGCTGAGGATGCATCGAGTAAGAAGTTCCTTTTTAGTAATTTCACAAATTATAAAATGACTGATTCAAGATCAGTCTTGGAATAATATAATGAACTTCTTGGTATACTTGGAAGATTTACACAACATAAAACGATCATGGATGAGGCTATTCAAGTCCCTTGTATCATTGATAAACTCCATCTCTGATTGACCATCAAATGACGTCACATTTATAGCATCATTTATCACATTATAATAACTCCGTTTTATATAATTTTTGCAAAGAATTGGTACTTAAATCATCTGATAGTTATATGAATTGCATAATTATGGAGTACTTGGTGAAAGTTAACTAAAAGGCATGCATTCTAGAACTTAAACGAAGATATTTGAAGATTACCGTTCTGACAACCAATACACCGTATCCATTAAGGAAGATACGGCGTATCTGTGCCTGCACTTCACAAAAGACCACGAAGGAAACAAGATCAATACTTCGTATCCAAAGAAGACCAATACGCCATATTAAAGATATAGTAATAAAATATTCTGGAAGATATTGAACGTGGTCCTTACTCTAAGAAATCCCCAATACGTCGTATCCCACATCGCCCGATACGGCGCATCGACTAGTTTCCAGAACTCCTATATATAGATGACAGTAAACTTAGTTTTAGATATGGAGGTGTGCTTTTAACCACCAAGGTTGATTTTTAGAAGACAAAAGAAGCCAAGAAGGTGCAACAACGTGCTTCAATCCATAGGGAAACCCTTGTAATTAATATACTCTTGATAATCGTCCGATCTTTGGTATCACGGTTATTACCTGTTGATTCGATTATTATTGTTGTATTTATCACAATGGTTATTGGCTAATACCTGTTAGGTATTAGCCATATTTATGAAGATTTCAATGTTTGGTTTGTTTATCTCGATTGCTTAATTTATCGTTGGTTATTGATTATGTTTATCATATAATACTCGTTTATGTGCTTTAATGATGCGTTCGATCTAAGATATCGCCTGTAGCTTAACTAGATATTGGATAGTTCTCATATAGTAATTTATATAGGTGGAATTAATAAGATCACAAATAAAGTCCTGCTAAATCCGTGTCTAAGGATATCGCATTAGCTTGAACTAAAATATCATATAGTACCTTATGGTTTAGTGAATGAACGAGTAGTACAACAGTGACGCTAGAAAGAATCTAACAAATAATGTTCCAATTCCCTTGGCTTAGTATGTATAGTGAACTACCATACTTATATTAAAATCCCTGAAAGCAGTAATTAGTAAAAGTCCTCTATAACTAGTTTTAAAGACCACCATTGCGTAATCCATAAGATAGATTAATAATCAATAAAAAGGAGGCTTTAATGCGATACGTTTAATTGTGACAGCATTCTTCGTATCTAGGTCTTAGAAAGAAGTATCGGCTTAAGTCCCTTAAAGAATGATATGCAAGCCTCAAGATAAGTAATCATTGCACTAATAAACAAACCTACGTTTTAATTAGAATAAATATGGTTAATACGTTTCCCTTACATTAGGCTTCATCACATCTTTATCTTCTGTCTATCACCTTGTGTGTGTTAATTGTCACCAAAACCTTAGGTTAGATACCCAAAATTATACCTGTCTCTCAGGCTGAAAACCCCCCTTCTTGCATTAGTTTTAGGTTTAACTTGGATAACTAAAATACTGATAGATTAGATATTAATGCTCTCGCTCTTAATGATCGACACCATACTTACCAACGAAGCTACATCTTGACCAGGTACACTACCCGTTAAAGTGTGGTTTTTAGGTATAGTCGGCATAAAATAAATTTAAAACTTGAATCATAATTTACACCTACACGATGACACATCAAGTTTTTGGCGCCGTTCCCGGGGAGTGAAGTTGTTTAATTCTTATTTAATAGTGTTTTAGTTTAGTTTAGATTAATTTGCATATTTGTGTGTTTGTTTTGTGTGTTTGATTTTATGCATTGTATATTTTTGCATATTGTGTGTTTGTGTGTTTTTCTGCATTATTCAAAGTACGCTGTAAATTTTTTCAAACCAATACGACGTATCCATCCCTTTGGATACGACGTATAAATTTTCATAACCAATAAAGCATATTCTGTTCATAAAGTCCATACGGCATATTCAGGATTACTGAATACGGATATGGGTTATCTGATACATTAACAGACTCTTAATTTTCGTATTCCGTTTATGTGCTTTATCATATACCTTCTTCCGAATCATATACTACTGATTGTTTGTCCTCTGTTGCAGGTAGTACGTTACAAGAAGTTCGGAGAACTCATTTAACCTTTCAAAGACCCAGAACGAGTGTCACAATTAGATAGGAAGCTTCTCAAGACAACTGGTCTTGATTGTTCAAGTTTTCTAGGGACTCGACCATATTACTGATCCTGAGAATCAGTTTGGAAGAAGAGATTACAAGAAACAATGACAGAGCTTACTTTAGAAGAATCTTTAAGAATGTTCATGGCTGAGATTGCAAAAAGGCTTGATGAAAACACCAACTTGATCAAGGAAATACAAGCCTCCACGGATTTTGCATTAAGAAATCAAAAAGCCTCGATCAAAGCTTTGGAGATCTAAGTCAGGAAAATAAGCATTATTTTGCATGAAAAGTTATCTGGAGATTTACGAAGCTCGACTGAAATTATGCCGAATGTTAATGATGAGACGATTTCTACTTCTGTTGAAACTAACAAGCCTTCAATACGCCGTATTGATGCTAACCAATACGCCGTATCGAACCTACAAAATAGAAACTTATTTTTCGAGTTAAAGAAAATGACTTTACCTTCTCTGAATCACTTGAATGATGATTGCTGGGACGGATTGAAAGAAACCGATGGAGAAAAGATCTGAAAGCTCATTATACTAATGCAAAGCCCCTTGGCAAAGCCTTGCCTTGAAAGGAGAAAGACCTAGGGAGTTTCACTTTACCTTGTTTCATTAATAATATGTGTTTCAATAAAGCTTTAGCTAATTTAGGAGCAAGCGTAAGTGTTATGCCTTATTCGACCTATACTACCATGGGATTAGGAAACTTGATTCCTACTAAATTAATTGTTGAATTGGCTGATAGAACAGTGAAACGACCCAAAGGAATTGTTGAGAATGTGCTAGTAGGTATTGATAAATTTACTTTCCTAGTAGACTTCATTATTTTAGATATCCCTGAGGATTTCAAGACCCCTTTGATCCTAGGAAGACCTTTCTTATCTACTGCTCATGCTATTATAAACGTGTTTAAAGCTAAGATAACTTTAAGCGTTGGAAATGATAAAATTTTCTTTAAAAGTAATAAACCTACTAGTAACATAATTAAGAGGGTCTATGCATTAAGTTTGATTGAGAGTACAAAACTTGGTTTAGAAACTAGGCTAATGGGCAATGAGTTGAGGAAGAATAAATCACAAGACCCTAACTTTGAGGATTTCATTAAACCAAATGATCCAAACGAACCCATAGAGCATAGGAGAAATTAAGTTAAGGTTTTTATACCCACCATTAAAAAAGGTGAGAGTATGGATTAGCCTATAATTGAGGATATAGAAACTAAGTTTGATAATATAAGAGATAATGAAGGCTTCTATTATTTTTGTCATCCATAGCTGAAGGTAAGTCTAACTTAAAGAATTTTCTATAAACAAAAGTGCTTGCCGGGAGACAACTCAGAATGTAGTTTTATTTTTTTATCGAGTCTGTCTTCCCAGACTGTCTATACGGCGTATCCAAACCCCATGGATACGGCGTATTGACTATATGGACGTTATCTAGTCTTTATTTTTAGCACAATCTATACGACGTATTCATTAAATGAATACAACGTATACAGGTATCAATACGACGTATCCTGGGGAATGGATACGACGTATCAAATTCCTGTACAGTTTTAGGTTTTTATCTCGAGTCTAACCAACGAATACACAGAGAAAGAAATTGCACTTGTTTTCCTATATTTTATACAGGACCTCGTGAAAGAAAATTGACGAATGTTGGTGGAGAATTTACAAATTTGGAAATCTTAAAGTGTTGGAGTCTTGAAAACTCAAGATGGCTGTTCAACACGAATTCTTGCTCAATAAATCTACATGGAGAATCACTACCAAGCAAATATCAGGGGTGTTAGGAATGAATCTTCACAAGTTAGTACTTCTAGTTTAAGAACTTAATACTGCTCAAGATATAACTAACAATACTAACTGGGTTAGTACTGCCAGAAGAAAAGTTAGTACTGCCAATACTGAACTTAATACTATCAGAGAAGATTAATACTGCTAAAGGAAGTCAGATATGCCAGAAGATAAGGATTACTTGGAGATGAAGATTAGAAGATTATTATAGAATAGATTGTATCAGAATATTCTATAACTTTATGTTTATCTTTAGTATATGTTGTAAGCCGACTAGGACTCCTT
>BQNB010212034.1:0-10158 GCA_026074375.1 Tanacetum coccineum
TATTTTTGTTTTCCACGTGTCATTCTCTAGATTATTTGGGCCAAGATTAGTTTTTCAAAAGCGTGTTTTATATAGGTTATAGATTTTATGTGGGTGATGTATTTTGTGTTACATTATTGAATATTCGATCTTTCCATTTGATACCTTTGTGTTACATTATGTCCGGGAATTTTATTCGAGCCTATGGGCACGCACGCGAATATATTAAATGTAATATATTTAGTGATAAAACTTAAACGAGCATTAATTATTTATATATATTTAATGAGAAGTATTATTAGTCATTGATACTTAAACAATGGACTAACATGCAATTATAAAAAAAAATTGTGAGAATTGTTTTCTTTTTTCTTAGTCAATTAGTATCTTAATCTTTAAAAAGAGATGAAATTGCCTAACTTGCAAGCCAAGATGGCTATAAATAGAGGCTTTGGTGATTTGTTTTCTCATTACTTGAAAACCAAATCCTTAAAAATCCCTCCTCTCATCTCCTTCCTAAAAATCCCTCCCCTTCTCATAAGTTAATACCAAATCTAGTGTTATTGTGGTGTTCATTACGGTATTATCATTGTGCCGTGATCTTTGTTTGTTCAAACTGCTACTTGTCCTTTACTTTGGTTTGACAGTTTGTTGACTGTTAACTTTGTTTATCGAGGTATTACTCTTACTGCTACTTTGGTAAGACTTTGTTAAGGTATCACTTTGGTCAACAAGCCTCTTCAAACATGTCCCCGGAACAAAGGATGTCTCTCATACAAATGCAACAGGCGTTGTTGAATCAATTTGGGTATAATGGGATGTCTAGTACCACTGTTAACAATTCTAATATTACAAGACATCCTACTGCCAATTTCGTTACACCTACTGCTAATTTTGGGCCTAATCAGCACACGGGCCCAATTCAGTTTAATACTCAGCCGGCTCAACAAGGTGTTTCAGGTTCGGGTCAGACTAGTGGTGCGGTGGGACAGCCAAGTGTGACTCCCGCGGGACAGAAGACTATTTTGCCGAATGCTTTTCATGCCATGACTCTTCAGGATCCTGTTCCGGGTAATTGTGACATGGACACAGACAATTATTCCTCTCCTACAGATACCGCATCAAGAACCATCACTGCATTGAGAAAGGTGCATGAGATAACTGTCGAAGATTCTTACAGAACAAAAAGATTATAGCTTTTGGTGAAAATGTACTTATGGATCACTATGATGCCAAAATCTATCACTTATCGCATTTGATTTGGGCATAAGAAGATGATTCGGAAGACTCAAATTAATGTGAATTTTCAGCTTCTTAAATAACGTGTTTTTGGATTTAAAAAGGCTCCATCAGATTAGGAAAGTCAAAAGATCGACTCTTTGTTTATATCTATTGTTCAGGTTATTTGTTTATGGTTATGAAGGTCCACTAGATGAGCAAAGAACTCATGGTTTAGTTTATAGAAGTTTCAAATTAAGGTTAAATTGATCGATATAAGTAAATCTGTAAATGTGCTAATTTGTGGTTCATATGCTTGGGTAATTTTATTTTTAGTGTGCATATCTTGGTAGTTCTGAAATAATAAATGTTCATCTCCTGATGATTAGACATATACTGCTGGCATTAGTTTCGAATTATCTAGAAGTCAAATCACATAATCTGTTTTACGTTAAATTCGCCTCAGACATGTTGTAAATTGCAGTTTTTTGGGAGAAGTTTGAGGAATTAAAAAAAATATTATTGTTTGTTATGGAATGTAGAGAACGAGTGATAGGGTTGACGCGCGTTGCGGCCGAGCGTGTTGAAATGCACATAATTGTCTGAAAAACTTTATTTAGTAACATCATTATTGGCGACCATGTTTTGTTTATTATTTTTTTTGGTTTTTTTACATAGCTTGCTAAAATTGAACCCATTTTAATGCCCATATGTGAAGCTCATATGTTTTGCAAGATGGTTTTGCATGTACTTAGACTATGTTTATCACAACCTCTCACAACATAATATTACATTAATTTACTATTTTCTTACTCCACTACACTAATAAATACAATACAACCAATCTCAATTTTTTTACTATTTATCAACAACCAACCTAATTATAATATTATTTCTTTTATATTTAATTTAATTACTTAAAATTTCATATAACAACCATGTTATGTTTATTATTATTTTTGGTTTTTTTACATAGCTTGCTAAAATTGAACCCATTTTAATGCCCATATGTGAAGCTCATATGTTTTGCAAGATGGTTTTGCATGTACTTAGACTATGTTTATTCACAACTTCTCACAACATAATATTACATTAAATTATTATTTTCTTACTCCTCCACTACACTAATAAATACAATGCAACCAATCTCAATTTTTTTTTACTATTTATCAATAACCAACCTAATTATAATATTATTTCTTTTATATTTAATTTAATTACTTAAAATTTCATATAAAATTATTTATTAAATAATGTATTTACTTTATAAATATATTTATATTTATAAAGTGGCGGTTTTTATAACAAAATATGTCCGCTTAAGAGTTCGCGTTTGTTTATTTGTCAGGTAAAAAAATAAAGGAACGAACATGAACAAGGCCCCATCCGTGTTCGTCCGGTTCATTTACAGCACTAGCTACAAATGACTTATTTAATTATCAAGATTTGAGAAAGTGTATGAAAATATGTCAATATTAGACTCGAGAGAATTGAAAAATGAAGTTAACGATATAATTATTATTTAAAAAAAGAAAAGATAATATATATATTATCTCTTACATTATTTTTAACATGCAAAATCTACTCTAAATAAATGAAAATATGATGACCATTGATGTCGTGACATGTGGCAAGATTGGATGGTAGATTTGTAAGTCACACTATGAACCGGTCGTGGGTTTCTTTCTCTTTTTAATGTGTACTTTCAATATAATACTAATTATTTGTTCTTCAGCCGGTTGCTAATTTTCATTGATAAACATAGCCTTATATCGCCTAACTAGGGGTGTTGTCGGGTTATCATGTTGGTGGGATCCAGTGACGGAACCAGGAAATTAAGGTGTGGGGGGCAAATTTTTTTTTTAACAATTACAACAAAATGCGAAAAAAACCCAAAGCAATTTTCAACAACAAAAGTGGAAGAAAAAATACTAATATTTGAAAAACAAAACAAGAAACAACATAAAACAAGAACATATATGACAAACTAATCATCCCACTTAGAATAACAAACTGTTTGGCCTAGTTTTTATTCAACGCACACTCAAGCCTCAACCCACACACTAGAATGATATCTGTGAACAATGTTTCACACACTTCAAATATGCACCATCCTTTTTTGTAATATTAATATATTTAGATCTCCAATATGTCATCTTCTTCATCAAACCACCATTTTCTTCTTTTTCTCTAACTGGGTGGAGGGCACTTTCATTTTTGAGCGGGGGGCACACAGACTAAAGTTCAGACATCAACCTTACAAAGTGTGATTATTAAAGAAACCATTGGGGGCACTTGCCCCCTATTCTCTACATACATCCGTCCCTGGTGGGATCGGGTTGATTCGGGTTTTTGGTGTCTCAAATATTGACCCTAACTCAACCCTATAAAATATCAGGTTATCAGTTTTCATGTCAAAACGTGTCGGGTTGAGTTGTCGGGTTGTTATCGGGTTTCATTGCGACTTAGTAAGATAACATAAACTGTTCTGAATCTTAAACTGAAATATGAGTTGAACGTCGGCATGATGTTTTCTGCATAAGTCCTGTGCCCATCCTGAGAGACTTTGATACATGGCTGCAAACATATATTTGGAGTCTAACTGGTTCTAACTTATTACTGGATGTGAATTCATAAGTATCTATTCTGGTTAAGTGCTTATAGCACATTCTGGTCTGAAGGTTTTGGGTCGACGTATTGACAGTTTATTAAACAGGTTAGGTTCGGTGTTTGGATTAAATTAAGCGGGTGACGTCAACCCATTTAGATTTTTTATTAAAAATTAAAAATTATTTATATTTTATTATATGTGTTTTAAGATGGGTTAAGGGTCGGGACACGCAACACCCGTTTTAGCTTTGTGTAACCCGTGTAATGTGCCATATGTTGTATATTAATAACGGGTTCGATGGGGTCAACCCGTAGAAACCCGTTATAACTATTCAACCCGTGTAAACCTATTTAACCCGCCAACCAACTATATTTATGGGTTAAATGGGTCAGGTTCAGGTTATGTGTAAAGAGGTTAGGGTTGGATAGCTGACCACCGATGATTTAAATGGGTCAGGTCGGTTGGGGTTTTTATGACCCGGTAACTGCCAAACGAAACCCGCCCAACACTGAACCCGCACCTGAATGCCAACCTAGCATGCAAACGCATATATTTGGTGTCTATGGTTACATAACTTTTTACAGGATGTGAATTCATAAGTATTCTATTCTGGTTTAAGTGATATAAGCACATTCTGAACTATGAATTGAGGCTATTTTGAATTGGCTACTGACTGGGTTATAAAGCTATCTTTAAACTGATTTCTAACTAAATAATAATACTATACTCTGAACTAACTGTTGACTGAATTAAAACAACATATTGTATTTTAGCTGAATTCTTTAGCAAGTTGGTTGTCCCCCAAAAAAGCACAGCAGCACAAAATTTTCTTATATGAACTATGATTTTCCATATGCTCATTGAGGTATGTTGATATCTTATTAGTCATTTAATGGCTTAAATTTATTTATTTTAGAACATTCTGCCATGATCAAAAGATAGTTGCCAATGTAACGGTGTTCTAATGGTGTAGAATATATAACCTCCCCACTGAGTATGACCTCTTTTTGGATCGTTGTAGTATCCCTTAAATTATAAGTCACTTTTTAAGCAATCCAAGTAAAATATGATGTGTATCAGGGGAAAAGATAGCAAACAGGTCTTGGTAAACCATGAGTAGATTCGGCAAATAATATGCATATTGGGCTAAAACTATTAATTGGTAGTGATGATATAACAGATTAACACCCACTTAGGGGTATTATTGGATTATCAGGTCTAAAATGAAAAAAATATACAAGGAG
This sequence comes from Tanacetum coccineum, assembly GCA_026074375.1. Lineage (NCBI taxonomy): Eukaryota > Viridiplantae > Streptophyta > Magnoliopsida > Asterales > Asteraceae > Tanacetum > Tanacetum coccineum. Next base: position 5,053 of record BQNB010212034.1, read on the forward strand.
GCTTATACATTTATCTGGTTGAACCCGAACCTGATAATATATGAAAAATAACCCTAACCCGACCCTATAAGGCTATCGGGTTGGTCGGGTTGACCCGATAGACCCGATAAATAGAGTTGGACCCGAATGAACCTGACCCTATAAGGCCTTATTGGGTTTGGGTTCGGGTCGGGTCGGGTTGACCCGTTTGACACCTCTACACCCAACTACCAAATATGAATCTTTTAGCTTCTTCTAACTCAAACCTTTTGTATGATCTAAACTTTATTTTCCGATTGCTAAGAAAAAATACCACATCTTCAATGTTGATTGAAAACTTGCTTTTGATTTAACAAAAACACAGGTAATATATGAATATACTTTCTATTGATTGATACTTGCAATTCTTTCTTGGATGTTAGCTTACAGACATTGGACCATTAGATAATACGAAAGGGCATAAGTGAAAGGTTGTGATGGTTTCAATCAAACCAATTGATGTGTCCTTTCATAATAAACTGCCATAACTACACAATAACTACTATAACCAACTTAACTATAACATAATACATACTAAGTACCCTAACTTTGCGTTTATAACATTATTGGTCCAACATTCACCCCCTAATGTTATAGACGGCAATCGAGTCTTCTTCACTTGACTTCACAGCAATGTGGGTTCATTGTCAGTTTCATAAATGAGATGAGACTCTTCTTGCTTGTCTTTATTGTATTTCCACTTCGTACATTCCCTCGCAAAGTGGCCGAAGTCACCACATTCATAACATCTGAAAGATCTCTTGTCTTTAGTTCCTTGATTCGTACTTGTCCCACGTGCATTTGGACTATTCTTCCATTTCATGCTTTCCTTGGCTTATTTGTTGAAATTTTTACTTCGCCCTTTACCACGACTTTGGTTGTTTGAACTTGCCAACAGAAGTTTGTCTTGATCATTTGCTCTAGCGTGTCTTGACTTTTGATTCGTTCTTCAAAGGCTGTTAATCTTCCAACGGCTTCTTCAAACGACATTTCGTCTAAATCTTGATATTGTTCAATAGTTTCCACGATCGGTAAAAACTTCTTTGGAACCGAGTTGAGTAGTTTCCTCACAATTATCTTGGTTTCGAGTGTACTTCTAAGATTTCTAAATTTTGCCCTTATACTGCTCAATTTGCTTGCAAAACCACTTATAGTTTCACTTTCTCTCATCTTTAAAGACTCTAGTTCACTCCTCAAAGTTTGCGAACGTGCTTTCTGAACTAAGTCTACTCCAATGAACAGAACTTTGATCGAGTCCCAAACTTCCTTTGTAGTCGAACACTATGCTACCTGCATTAGGACATCTTCGGGCAATGTTTGAAAGATCATTGCCTTTGATGTATGTGCTTTCTTCTCATCCTCCGCATCTTCAGCATCAATAGTTTTCCATAGACCATGTGCCTTCAATATTGTTTCCATCAACAATGCCCACGAAGTGTAGTTTGTTTCGGTCAATTTTGGACATTGTAGAGAAACATTTCCCTGTTCTCGAACTGATGCACTGCTTGATGTGTTATCATGCTTGTCACCTTCTACCATGCTTGCTTGCTTGCTTTTAACTTGCTTACTTCTTATAATCAGAACCGAGATGGTTTCTGGTTTTCTTGCTCTTGTGTTTGATCAAAAGATCAAAACTCTTACTTGTTACTGGCCAACTTGCTAACCAGGTTTTCTTGCTAAACTTGCTTAATATTGACCAACTTGCTAATCAATATTGTGTTTTCCAGACCCACTTGCTAATCTGGCTCTTTCTTGCTTTGATCAAAATAATTGATCCTTTCTTGCTGATATTAAACCCTAATGATTCTACTTTCTTGCTGGTTTGAATCAAGGGTTCTACTTGCTATTTGAGCCAAGAAAAAGGCTCGGAACTTGCTATTTTGTATTTTTCAGTCTAAAATGTAAGATTAATTACTCCTTAAATATAATAAGCAGTGTAAACACTAGGTTGCTATATTTATCTACGGGCCTTGAAAAGATACTAACTTAAAAACTAAAGGGAGTAACTTTTCTAAAAAAATCTATACAATATATATCATTACTAATATATATTATATCAAAAAAAAGAAAAAAAAGTGGAGGGTGTTAAATGTTTTTTTTGGGACCTGTTGGGTTAATAACCCGATGTCTTTTGTTTTGGGTCCTGGTGATGCTATAACTGCTGCGCCTCTTTTTCTTTTGGAGGGAGACGCGTCTCTTCTTGAGACCGATCCTTCTTCTTCTTCTTCTGGTGGTTAACCGCCGATTAAATGGTCGGTTTAACCGTCTTTATCTTCTACGGTTTGTGTTCTTCTTGAGCCACTGGATTCCCTTTGATTGTTGTGCGAAATTAGGGTTTCGCAAATTTGGGGATCTTTGAAACCGTCTAAGAATTTTGGGCCTCTGTGGATAACTTGAATCAATTGATGATTCGATTAAGGGTGCAAGTCTTGATTCTTCAAAAACAGGTGTGTTAATGCTTCAGTTCGGTTACAATAAACCGTGTGTATTCCAATCTCTTCAGCGAACAAGTATCTTCTTCCTTACTTAATTGATTCCTGGAATCGTTCTTGCTCTGATACCAAATGTTGATTGAAAACTTGCTTTTGATTTAACAAAAACACAGGTAATATATGAATATACTTTCTATTGATTGATACTTGCAATTCTTTCTTGATGTTAATCTTACAGACACTTGACCATATATATACATACCGAAAAGGCATAAGTGAAAGGTTGTGATGGTTCAATCAAACCAACAGATGTGTCCTTTCATAATAACTGCCAATAACTAACTATAACTAACTTAACTATAACATAATACATACTAAGTACCCTAACTTTGCGTTTATAACATTATTGGTCCAACATTCACCCCCTAATGTTATAGACGGCAATCGAGTCTTCTTCACTTGACTTCACAGCAATGTGGGTTCATTGTCAGTTTCATAAATGAGATGAGACTCTTCTTGCTTGTCTTTATTGTATTTCCACTTCGTACATTCCCTCGCAAAGTGGCCGAAGTCACCACATTCATAACATCTGAAAGTGCTCTTGTCTTTAGTTCCTTGATTCGTACTTGTCCCACGTGCATTTGGACTATTCTTCCATTTCATGCTTTCCTTGGCTTCTTTGTTGAAATTTTTACCTCGCCCTTTACCATGACTTTGGTTGTTTGAACTTGCCATCAGAAGCTTGTCTTGATCATTTGCCTCTAGCGTGTCTTGACTTTTGATTCGTTCTTCAAAGGCTGTTAATCTTCCAACGGCTTCTTCAAACGACATTTCGTCTAGATCTTGATATTGTTCAATAGTTGCCACGATCGGTAAAAACTTCTTTGGAACCGAATTGAGTAGTTTCCTCACAATTATCTTGCTTTCGAGTGTAGTTCCAAGATTTCTAAATTTTGCCCTTATACTGCTCAATTTGCTTGCAAAACCACTTATAGTTTCACTTTCTTTCATCTTTAAAGACTCTAGTTCACTCCTCAAAGTTTGCGAACGTGCTTTCTGAACTAAGTCTACTCCAATGAACAGAACTTTGATCGAGTCCCAAACTTCCTTTGTAGTCGAACACTGTGCTACCTGCATTAGGACATCTTCGGGCAATGTTTGAAAGATCATTGCCTTTGATGTATGTGCTTTCTTCTCATCTACCTCATCTTCAACATCAATAGTTTTCCATAGACCATGTGACTTTAATATTGTTTCCATCAACAATGCCCATGTACACCAAGGGTATAAATACCCCCCCTATTTTTACTGTTTTATTTTTCACTAACCTCCTTTCTGCCATTGTCAATTTCTTCAAGCTTTTATTCTTTATCCTTCCTTCGTGCATTGTTTTCTTTCACTTCTATGGTTTTTTGAGATTCAGGTTAGCATCTTTCTTCGTTCGTCTTTTCAAAATGACTAACTTTGCTGTTAAGCATTCAATTATGACTCGAGAAATGGTAGAAAACTTTTGTAATAGCTATTGTATTCCTGATGAAGTTCATCCCGTGGCTCCGAGGCGGGATAAAACTATCACTCAATTCCCCGAGGGTAAAGTGGGTGTTTATACCAGGTTTTTTTATTATTGTGGTTATAGGATTCCCTTCACAAAATTTTTTATGGTTGTTCTCCAATTATCCCCTTTTGGTGCTGCCCGCGTATCTCATTTTGAGGTTTTGACGCGCGTGCTTGACCTTGCCCCGTCGGTAACTATGTTTCGTGCGTTCTATACCCGTACATATAATGATGGGTTGTTTTCCTTTGCAAAACGTTCCACATCATCTCCTTCTTGCTTCCCGAAACCCCCGGACTCCATTAAAAATTGGTCCGATCATTTTTTCTGGGTTGATGCTAAAGTGTTTCCTATCCTTGTCTCCTTGTATGTGGGGGCGTGTTGGAGAAAGATCCGGCTCCCCATCTTACCGCTCGCCAAGAGCAGACTGTTAGGCTCTTGGAGAACAACAAAGCTTATTTCCGCCGTTATCCGGAGTGCTTTTTGTGTCTTGTGGGTTTGAGCCCACATTATCCATTTGATGAAAATACTTATCCGGCCTTTGAGAGGCCTGACGGAACGGGTGGGTGCTACTTCCTTTGGTGGGATTTTTATTTTATTTTATTTATGAGGTCTAATCTTTTGGTGTTTGTTTTGTAGAAATGGGTTTTCTTGACTTTATCAAGACTGCCGACACCCGGAAGGTCCAACCAATAGAAGTTCAGAAAAAAGATGATCAAGTGAAGCTACTGGAGAGTACGAGTCATTGTTTCATGTCCTTGGTTACTCCTGCTGCAGGTGGCAGTAGTTCTGCTGCTGCTCCTGAGGTGTCTGCTCCTGAGGTGTCTGCTCCTGAGGTGTCTGCTCCGGCTGAGGTGGAGCCCGAGAATGTTGTTCCGGAGGACACTTATTTAGATTTGACAGGGACGGATGAGGTTGTCGCGACGCAATCAGGGAAGTACAAGAGTAAGAGGTTGAGGAAGCAGAGTGATACCCTTCCTGCCAAGCAGCTAAGGAAGGATCACCCCAGCTTTGCTACTGGTACTGGTGGGAAGACCTTTGCTAGGCTAAGGCAACTTATGCCGACAAGTCCCCTTGTGTCGAGACCTTCTTTTCAGGCTGATA
>BQNB010212035.1:0-10158 GCA_026074375.1 Tanacetum coccineum
TAGGCCAAGACTCAACAAAAACACTACTAATCGTACACAACTTTACATCTAACTCTTTCTTTTCTTTTCTTGAGTCTTTCTTGACATAAATAATATCAAAATGACAGCCCATATATTCTAACATATTTTTTTGCTTTTTTCATTTTTCTATTTTTTGTTTATTCTTTTTCTTCTTTCCTTTTTATATACATTTTTCCCTGCCATCTACTGAAAATAAAATAAATATACATGACTTGGGGTTTATATTGACACCCCTACACTTGAGTTTTTTAATAACTCAATAATAAACTAACTAATGACCCGAATTAGAAGGATCAATAAACATGTTATATATTAAACACGTATGAGGGTAATATTTTGACTTTCTTCCCCATTTCTCCATAATATAAAAGCTATCATGAATCTCAATCATCCCAAAACCGTGTACACTAACAATAGACTCGAGTTAGCAACCATGTAATCAAGCAAACAATTAACTAGGGTTAAACAATTATGATAACAATAATGTACTAAAAATGAGTACATACAAGGAAGGCTAAGGCGATTTGGGTGTAACATTTAGGTGGGTGCAAACAATGCTCTTCATTAATAATCCAGAATCCACCGGAAAATTACGAGAACTACAAAAAGGATAGGCTCAGAGGGGTATACTAGGGGTATCTTGCACTAAAAATGAGTGTATAGCAAGAGTGTGGGGTTAGTTATATGACCAATGAGATTATCATAACTATAACAAACACAGGCTAAAAACAAGGGTTATCCTAATGCCTCTTATCACTTAGTAAATCCTAATCATACGAATGCGATCTCACTACCAGTCTCGGGATGCATCACTAAAGCAAGTTCTAAAATCTATAATACTACCGGTACACTCTCATAAGCATTGAAGATGAATGCTTTTATTCCTAAAGATCTAGGGGCGAACCTCACATTTTGGGGGTGGAATTTTTGAGTGGTAGGGATTTTGTGCTAGTCATATAACTCCTATCCATGAGACGCTTCTAATATTATAGTTTCACCGATATATGCCATAAAAAATTTAAAATTTGCATCAAAATTACTTTCCTAAACTATGTTTCGGTATATTACACATCTTTTTAAGAACAAAGCAAATGAAAATAAAAGAATAATTTCTAAGTCTTTTATTACCCCATACACCTATTTTGAACATTATCCCCAATGTTCTACTAGTACCCGAAAACGAATAAAGAGAAGATAAATAAAAAGCGTGATAAACTAATACTGCCCTGGTTTGCTCAATATCAGAGAAGAAACAAGATGATCCGGCTAAATCTTCATCCAAAAATTGTCCAAGTGAAAATCCAATGAACTTGAGAAAACATGTTTAAAAAGTCAACATAATGTTGGTGAATTCATAGGTTTAAGTTAGTACAAGAGTGGACCACAAGATTTCAAAATGTATGCTACTACTATAACGGATACAGCATCACATAAAAAGTATTTACTGCTGCGCTAAACTCATGACACCGATGCTAATAACAACATGGCATATCATATCATGCCACATAGTATTCCTGCCCATAACTGGTGTCCCAAACCAAAGACCACCACAACGCACAATTGACATGAAATATATCTGTTTGTTCGCAGCTAATTTAGAACCAAACCAGATAGGGGTAATTAGTCCCAATAGATCTATTTATTCATTCACGCTCACTTAACCAATCTAATTGGCCATAGGTGACTAACGGTTCATGATAGTTCGGGCAATAATGGTTTGTAAGCAACTTAGGCAACACATAAACATGTAAAACTCACGTTAAGAACTTGTGTCCAGTTTTAAAAGAAAATAATGTTTCTCACCCCAAAGTATAAAGCATTTGTAAATCAATAAAAACATGGGGCTATGAACTCACCTTAAGCAAGTGGTGAATCGATAATCAACGGAGAAGTAATAAAGCCGAAGGATCCTACACGTGACCTAAATAAACAACGTGTCTTAGGAAAACGAAAGATACCCGAAACTTGTACGATACGCTTTCAAAAAAGACATTCATGTGTGTTTGTGCTTTATTATTTAATAAAGTATGACTAAATAAAAATTAAAGAGTTTTCGTTAAGTTCCGACGTTATTCCGAAAATTACCATTTTGTAGTACTTTCTATTTTGAGTAAGTTTTATAGTTTCGGACGTTAATACCGGTCCCCTAAAAAATGAAAATCCACTTTTCCTATAAACGCACTCTCTCGACCTAACGCTTAACTCGTATTTCACTTAAACCAATAATATGCTAAAATATATCATTGTTTAGAACCCTAGCATTTTGTTATCTCGACATCACATAAATATGTTCAGACTATTTCAAAGTTCTAATCAATATCTTAAGGTTTCTATATGTTTCGTGATGGATTTAAAAGCTCAAATAAGCCTGAAAGTGTCCGTAAACCTTATTTATTAATCCCAACAGCAACTACATTTTTTTTTCCAAAAAGTGTTTCAAACTTCATTTCGCCATAACTTGGCCGTTTAAAGTCCGTTTTTAGTGTTTAGTATACGGAAATCTATCTATACGAAACAAGCTATCCAAAAACTACTTTTTCGACTATTGAAAACATTTTTAAGTGTCCTACAACCTCATTTACATTTTCAATCAGCAACTCATATTTTTTAAAATGTACCATAAACTTAACCATAGACTCAACCATAAGACCGCCATAGTGTCTAGTCCAACCTAACTTCTTTTTCGCCAAAACTAACCAACACAACCACTCTTAATCTATCCTAACCTCATCATATCTATTGTTTCAACCTACTTTTCAACTCATCTCACCATAGCTTATAAAACAACAAACATAATACTTCCATTTTTATAAAAGTTGACAAGATATTTTTATCATTTCTTTTTAAAAAGTAACACAAACACATGGATTCTTAAACTTGAAAAATATTCATAAGAATAAAGGAAATGAAACAAGAGATGGGTCAAGGATGCTTACAAGAATGAAGACACAAGTAGAGAATAACAAGATCTATACCCAAAATGACTAGATCTATAAAACCCACTTATAAAATTAGAAACCCTAATTTTATAACCTTGAGAAAACCCTTGGAAATCAACCAAACAACACTTGGATATAACTTAGATAACCTTGTAAATAAGCCTAGATTACTTGGATCTTGGAGGAAATCAAGAGAAATGAAACCCTAAGAGGGCGTTGGTTTGGTCGTGGGTTTTAAGAGATGAGGGAGAAAAGATATGAATTTTTGAAGAGGCAAGAAATGATATGAGAACCCTAAGTTATGATTTTGTGTGATATATATAGGACCAATCACTTGAGGTTTAGGGTTTTATGTGGCCATATGGGACTCAACTACAACAAAGGTGTGTGTGGTCTTGGGTTCGGCCGAAACTAGCCACAAGGACCCAAATGGGTTCAATTGTTAAAGTCTGCTCACATGGATGCATAAGTTGTCCTTTAGTTGGTCAAATAAGTTTCAACATGTGTAATATCACATGTGAAGGTTGCATGGTATATCTACACATAGAGTGACACTCTCATGTGTCATTTTTTCTATACTTGCAATACACATGGGTGGCATGTTTTCAAAAATAGATGCTATATTTAATTTTGAGTTTAAGGTGAAATTATGGTTTTGGGCACCAAATTTATAGAGGGGAAGATAAGAACGAAATTTTTTACTTGCAAACAGAACATACGTAACTAGAGTTACACGAAAAGGTGTGGGTTTCGGGTTCTCGTAGGTCAAAAACGCGAAAAACGCAATTTCAAAGATAAAACCCTAAAATTAATATCGGAAGTGATTAAAAATCACGAAACACTTAGAAAAGTTAAAATATCTCATATAAGGCCTAAATTAATTAATAACCGATGTCGGGACGCGCCCGATGATGTTTTTCAGATTTACGCGGTTTAACTTCTCGGTAAACTGTCAGATTCAAACGTAACATGTAAAAGTCAAAGATAATAATCGTAGAGGTTTAAAATATTGACCTAAAATTTATGGGGTATGACATCATTTCTCCGTTAAAAGAGCTTTGTCCTCAAAGCTTAGGACGTAGCTTGAGACGCGGATTCAGGGTTCGCGACAAGATGAGGTACTATTTTCTGGCATTTGTTCTTCGCGGCTCCAAGTATACTTCGGTTCATCAAGTCCAGACACGGCCGACGCGTTAAGTCAACCCGAAGGGCATCACTTGGAACTAGTAGTGACCATAGCGGGTCCTAAATGCCGTCTTTGGAATATCCTCGTCACGAACTTTGAGTTGGTGATAACCAGACCACAAGTCGATCTTCGAGTACACACTTGATCCTTGCAACTGATCAAACAAGTCGTCGATTCTCAGAAGTGGGTATCGATTCTTTACGGTAAGGTTGTTAAGTTCACGGTAGTCGATACACATCCGAAAAGAGCCGTCTTTCTTTTTTGACAAACAAATTCAGAGCTCCCGAAGGTAAGGTACTTGGTCTTATAATCCTTTGCCAGAAAGTTCTGAGTTGGGTAGACAATCTTCCATTTTATGATGTGCTAATCTATACGGGGCTCGAGCTACAGGTGCAGCACCTAGGACTAAGTCGATTTGGAATTCAAACCATTGGGGTCGTATTGGCGGTAATCCAGTTGGCTTCCAGGAAAGACTTCTGGAAAGTCTCGTAACAGTCGGCACGTCTTTGAGTCGCTTCCCTTCGACTCGTCTTTGTTTCATTCATCGTAACCTGCCCCAAAAAATAGTTGACAACCTTTCTCCATATACTTCTTTACACATAATATAATGCTCAACGTTGATTTCTTCTCCTTGTCACTTTTATCTCCTTGAAAGATCAAAATTTCGTTTCCGTAAGGAATACGCACTATCTTCTTGTCACAACACACACTGCATGATTCTTTGACTAACCAATCCATTGCCGATGATAACGTCAAACTAACCCAAATCTATGAGCACAGCGATATCAAAAATGAGATGTCGAACAATCCTAATGTACACCTTTTAAGCATCAGTGCGGTTACTGAATTTCCTTCCGTCCATACTCACAGCGTAGCCTAACGTCTAAGGCAGAGGGAATGATATCTAGCAATGTACTAAAAGTATTTGATATGAAACTTCTATCGGCACCTAAATCAAATAACATATAAGCATGATGATCGTTGAGAAGGAACGTACCCTGACGAGTGTGAACCCGGGTTAGGGTCACCTCCTCCTAGGACATATGCTTTGTCTCTTGCATCATGAAATCTTGCTTTATTCCCACGGTTTTGGTTCTTGACCTTGGATAATCTGCAGTAAATGCCCTTAGTGCTCCACACTCCAAAACCGGAATAACCCTCGAATGCCCTGGGAGAGGTTTATTTCCCCCCTTGAGTAGTTGTGGCAATTACAGCCCTGCAATCTCTTGTCATGTGCCCAACTTTCTTACAGTTGTTACACTTTATAGTACACTGTCCCTCGTGGTGTAGCTTACACCTATTGCAGAAAGGAAGTGTTCCTTCATAACCATTCTTCTCACTGTTACCACCGTATAGGCCTCCTAGCAAACATTCTAACCTCCAGTATTCGTCGTTTGTGGGTGGTTGTTGCCCACGGTTGCCTCTATAGTTGTTGTCCAATCTCCTCTTGTTCTATGCATTTCTTACAACATAGCCCTTCAAATTTTTATCCATCAGGTGGTTGGCGATTCAAACAGCATCTTGTAGTCTCGTGGGTTCTGTAGCAATTACATTTCCTTGGATATTATCGGAAAGACCTCTAATGAATTTCTCCACCCGATCTTCCTCCTCGAGGACCATTTTGGTACATGATTTGATCCAAATAGTCTATATATTGATTCTCGTCAAATACAACCCTCTTAATATAATATATATATTTATAAAAATACATATACGTATACGTAAGCTAAGTATCTTACAAATTACTCTTAGGAAAGAATAATAAGTAATCAACACGGGTATCGTTCTCCTCGGTGAGAGGTGAATGGAAATTCACGGTTTTGTCGGGAATCGAGCTTGAATATCATTAAAGATTTAGATATGGTTTTTAATTCTAATAACGCAAATGGAAAGTAAATTAAAGGCACACTAATCTAAAAAGGCACAATTCAAACAATAAACACTAAAATGATAACGAGAATTTAAAAACGCGACTTAAAAACCTAAATCATCAAATTGTAATCCTACAAATGCAAAATTAATTTTTAAAAGTCCTAAATGATGAAAAATAATTTTAGAAAAAAGAATTATATTTTTTTGACCTTTATTTTATTAATTATGAATTAAAAACAGTTTTAATCTAAAAATAATACTAAAAATGCTAAACTATTTTATAAATATCTAAAAAATTCATGAAAAGTACACTTAACTATTTTAAAGCTAAAAAAAATAAAAACTGGAAATAAGCCCTACGGATAAGCTGTTAAAATAAGCAAATAAGCTTTATAAGCATAAACCAAAATAACACTATATTAATTAACTAGTGCAAACTATTAACGAAAAAGACCCAAGGGCAGTTGGTAGTGAGTGTGTGTGCTAAAGTGTTGGTATGCTAAGGGGGAGGTCACAGGCTCGAAACCTGTGGCCACCCTTTTTTATAAAACATTTTTTTAATTTTTCTTTTTAAAAAAGCTAAAATAAGCAAAAATAAACAACATTAATAAAGAGACTTTTGATAGAACTTATTTTTAAGCTAGGAAAAAGCTAATTAAAAAAGTGACAGATTGCTAATTAGGACTTAGACAAAATAAGCTAAAACTAATTTGCTTCTTTGGACTTAATAAGCAAAAGGAGAACCAAAATAAGCTAAAACAGATACCATGCTATACCTAATAAGCAGAGAAGAATAAAAATAAGCAAAAAAATAAGCTATAAAAGCACTTAAGAGCTAAAGGATCAATAGCTTAAGACAGATATCAAAGGACATTTAACAATTTTCAAGCTAAGATAAAAGACAAATAAGCACTAGGGATAAGCTAAAGATTGAAAGCAACTAATGTCCTATAAGCTAATAACTCAAGAAAACAATAATTAAGCAAAATGGAAATGAAATAAGCTAAAAAAAGGAGATGAAAATGACAAAGACTAACTGATGCTTTTGGCTTTTTTAGATATTAAGACAGATTTTGAGCTTAAATTTAAGACTCAATAAGCTAAAACAAAAGACTACAAGCTGAAAACTGTTGAACACCTAGACTTTAAGAACATTTAAAAACCACAATTAAGCAAACAAGAAAAAAAATAAGCAAGAAAAGAAGGGCATAATAACATGACAGACTCACTGCTATTCTTTTAGCTTTTTGAAAATTATTAACAACTTGAAGCTTAAAAATAAGACTCAAAAAAGACTTTTGGAAAAACTAAAACTCAAAACAGTTTAACTTAAGACTCCAATAAGCTAATATCAATAAAAATTGAACAAAATGAAGCCAGATTATGACCACTAATGATCTGCATATTTGGACTTTTTAAGAAACTATCATAAAACTTCTACTTGACTGGTTTAGAAATAAGACTCAAAAAGTTATACCAAAGAGAATTGACTTAAAAAAACATTCTAAATGATGCATAAGAAACCAGATATGATCACAAAAACTACACCTCTAACATTTATTTTATGAAATCAGCAAACAAGCAATTAAACTAAACTATAGAACTTGCAGACTTAGGATTTGATAAAACAGAACTCAAAATTTAACAAGACCTATTTTAAATTTATAAAAACCAACATTTAAACTAACTTAGAGCTTATTAAAACTGATTTGAGAACCAAAACAGTTTACACACTATTTTACCATTTTTAAAACCCTTACCCCAAACACTCCTTTAGAATTTAAAATTTCACTTTTAAGCTAAGACAGATTAAACTGAGCTATGAATTGATAAAACAGATTAAATACTAAGATAATTTAAAACATTTAAGCAAAAACTTATGAAAATTAAGCACTCTACATTAAGCTAAGCTATCAAGCAGGTTTAACTAAACATGGGACATATTTATATAAAACTTAAATCTAAACTATTCTAAGCTATAAACTAGACTTTTTAAGTTTTATTAAAACTAAATAAGCACAAACAAGTGGAAATAAGCAAGCAATAAGAAGTAAGATAAGCTAAACATATATTTAAGCTTGAAAAGAGAAATGAGTACATACCTTTGCCCTTTGCTCTAAACAAGGGCTTAAATGCTCAACTAAGCTAATCAACAATATAGCTTATGAAATAAGCTAAATATAAGCCCTATAAGCCCATCCAAATCTGGCTTATCTTCCCATTGGTTTATTCAAGTAAATTTGATTTGAGTGAATTTTGGTGAACAACAAATTCAGTTTAGCTTTTAGAAAGCTAAACTGAATTGAACTACCTTATTAGGACTTAGAGAGCTTATTAGCTTATATTAAAACAACTTTAAAACATGATTAAAACATATTTAAGCCAGAATTTAAATGAAACTTATTTTTATTAATCATAAAAGAAATTACAAGATATTAAAAAAGCAAATTACATTTAGGAAAGAACAATAAGCTAAAAATACATTAATAAGCTAATAAGCTGCTACACTATACTACTCCTAAACTAACCCCTACACTAGATATCTTCCTCTGTGTGATCTGCCTGCTATTTATAAGGAGGAAGTGAACTTTCTAGCCCTTTGAGACGCTCCCCTATCTTTAATCCTTACCTTTCAACAATCCATCAAATCTGAGCCTTTGATCTCTCTCCACGTCCCTTCTACCAATCATAGTGCTTGGGATTGCCAACGTGGTTAATATGGTGTCAGATGTCAGGCCTTTGGTTTCTAGAAGCATAGGTGTGTGTAGGTGAATGGGTTTTTTACCATGCGTGTGTGTGCCCTGTGTAAAAGAGAGGGAGGGAAAAGGTAAGGGATAAGGCTACAGTAAATTTGACCATTTGACCCGTGTTTTGACTTTGGGATGGTTGTACTCTTCCTTTCCCGTGCTCGTATTTTATCCTTTTATTTAATATCCGTACCTACAAGACACAAATCACAAAATACACATATACGATGCATTTTTATGTCAGTTTCGTTCATTTTTGGTCTTTTTAGCTTATTTTATTATGTAAAAGGTATGTGTATTTAGACACATACCAAAATTCCCCATACTAAGCTATTGCCGTGTCCTCATGCAATGTCATAAACACACACTTAGAAAACCAAAAATTTTAAGCCCTTATTTACTTTGAAATGTAGCTAAGTGTTCATCTAAGGGGATTAAGAAATCACTAGTTTTGAAAAGCTCCCCGTTTTACCATTTTTATGCATTTATTATTATCTTTCATACATTTCATAACTCATGAACAAGACACACTAAAAAGGATAATTCATCGTACCTTAGATTTGTATAACCCGCTCCCAAACCAAGCTAAAAACAAATCATTGTTAAAGTACAAGTTAAGATGCTAACACTACTCAATAATGTTTTAATTTTTGATTGCATAGCTACTTTCCGGCTCCTTAGTTCCTAGATCAACTAAGCTTTTTTATTATTATTCCATGACAACTAAATTAATATCTTATTCACATTAACGGAAACACCGGTTTAGACCACAATTAGTTTGAAATCCTTTCCTAAAGAGATGATATGGTGAGAATAAGGTCCACATTAAGGTTTTAATTTCGTATGATTTAGGGGTTGCCCTTTTTAGATAACCCCGGAGTCGAAATTTGGCTTTATTATTATTATTATTGCAACATTATTAAACCTTGGTCCTTTAAACAACTGCCACATTGGTATGCGAGCCGACCATAGTCTAGGAGTCTTATTTCGACCTTGGTAAATTCCTCGACCTTTTAGAAGGCTGCAACATCGGTTGTGAGCCGGCAAGATACAGCAAACTTTTATCAGTCTCGGATTATTACTATGTGCCTTTTTAGAAGACTGTCACATCGGTTGTGAGCCGGCAAGAGGCAGTAAACTTTTATCAGCCCACAGTTATTATTATTATTATTATTACCTCCACTCTTTAAACGACTACCACATCGGTTGTGAGCCGGCAAGAGGTAGTGATCTTATTTCGGCTTCGGTTTATTACATAATTATTATAGCCAAATTTCAAGTCATGTGGTCTTTTAACTACCTAGACAACGGTAGCGAGCTGTCAGGAATCGGTAGCCTATTTCCCCACAACACTGACAAGACCTCGATGTGTACCTTACTTTTACCAGAAGGA
>BQNB010212036.1:0-10158 GCA_026074375.1 Tanacetum coccineum
CTTAAACATTCAAGTGATTTAAAAAAAAATTATAAAACTTTTCCTAGGCGACATGTCGCCCGGGAAAGTGAGCGGGAAAAAATGCCGCCAAGATTTTCGTTGAATTTTTTGGTCAAATTTTAACCAAGTTATCCCGGGCGACATGTCGCCAGGGAAACCCTATTCAAACTTTGACTAAAAAGTCTATCAGAATTGGTGCCACGTCGGACGGACTTTTGTCGTTTAGTGACGTTTCCCGGACGACAAATGTCGCCCGGAAAAACTTAGTCACATGTTCTACTTTTTCTTGTAGTGATAATGATGATGTTTTTGGGTGTATGAGTGAAAAAGAAGTAAAAAAAATATATGAGGTGACGCATATACATCGGCTTGAGTCGGTGCATGCACCATTTGCTCTAAAGTATTTGACGTGATCACGAAGTCGTGATGATTAGTTGAACCTGACATTAATTAGAGTAATTTATGATGTGTGCAAATTTTGCTATAAAAAATATTACCCATAATAAGTGTCCAGTATGACTTTTTTAAGTCATTTTTCTTCAACTTTGACTCTAAATAATTTTGTTTATGTTATATAACACTTGATGAAAATTATACTAATGAAAAGTACATTTAAAACTCAATTTATTCATATATTTTGCATCAAGTATTATATAACACAAAAAGAATTAGTTAAAGTCAAAGTTGTAGAATAAAGACTTTAAAAAGTCAAACTGGACACTTAATATGGGACGGAGGGAGTAACCTTTTTATTCAGTTTGATTGACGAACTTAACCTACTTCGTCAATGTTAAGTGTCGTTCCATTAAAGCACATAGAATATATGTTTCATCTTCTCTTTTTTAATCATTTCATCTTCTCTTTTCTTAACTCAGTTTTTTAAAAGCAATAAGTAACTAACTAGGAAATAAATCAAATTACATAAAAATGTTACAAGAAGATATGAATCTGAAATCCAAATTTACTTTTATTATAAATCCAAAAGTGAACGTATTTATCTCGTATTCTAAAGTTTATCTCCTTGAAGGTTTTGATCGAAGGAGACCTGATATCTACAGTTCCAAATGACCGAAAGAGTACCACATCAAAATGTCATTCAGTCATGTAAGCGAAACTAGAGTTATCCGAGAACGAGATTAGGCCATCCAAGTTTTTTGCGTAATCCACGACTCTACCGGCAAGTCACTGTGATTCAAAGATTTTGGACAACTATGTACAAAGTCAGTGAAAAAGTAAATTATTCTTTAAAATAGTTACGTCGCGTTTAACACAACATGAATCAACTTATCACACTACTTTTTTCTAATTTTATTTTTTTATTGTCGTAGTGTTTGACTGAATCATGGGTAAAAAAGATATAAATTAGTTTTCTAAAGCAATATGTATTGTTATAATTTTTATTTTAAGTACTCCCTCCGTCCCATTTTTATTGTCCACGTTTTCTTTTTGGGATGTTCCAATTTAATTGTCCACTACTAAATATAGATAGGGAAGTTTGATTAAGTTTACTATATTACTCTTGTTTGAAATTATTATTACAAACCTTAAAGAAGACTTTAATTAATTAGTTAAGGGTAAAACTGTCATTTTGTCAAAAAGTAAGAAAGAGAAAGCAGTAATAAATGCATTTTTCTTAAACTGTGTGTTTTTTGTCGGGGGACAATAATTTTGGGACGGAGGGAGTATTAACAAGCAAGATTGGCCGCGCGTTGTCGCGGGACATAATTTTTTTGCGAATCGATCCCGAATGAATATTTAGTGTGAATTGGTCCGCGCATTGTGGCGGGGCGGACTTGTATGCAATATATGTATTTTATTTCACTGAGCATTTTTTTAACAATCACGGAATTTGAATGGGTATTTGTCGATGGGGCGAGTATATTATTTTTTACTTATTTGGTTAGCAAAATATTTGGTTAACAAAAGTCGTAAATAGTTAAAAGTTGAGGGTACAGTTTTTAAATTTTTTATTTTTTTTTCTATTTATATTAAACGTGAACATTTCTTATAAAATCGTCCGTATGTCGGAAGCATTATAATATTGGGCTCGTTTTGTTCGCAATTGGAAAATCTTTCCGCACGTATTTTTTGATCTGAATAAATCGGTAGATATGTGTTATATATTTGATAAACAAAGTTTATTATATAAAAAAAACGTAAATAGTTAAAAGTTGATGAGCCGTTGTATAAATTCTCTTTTTTTCTAATTATATTAAATTTTAATATTTTTTATAAAATCGTGCGTACGTGAGAAGCATTGCAATATTGGGCTCGTTTTATTCGCAATTCGAGGATCTTACCGATGGTATTTTTTTTTATCTGAATGAATCGGTAGATATGCGCTATATATTGGATAAATAAAGTTTATTCTATAAAAAAGTTGCAAATAGTTAAAAGTTGAAGGGCCGTTTTGTAAATTTTCTTTTTTATTTTATTTTAGGCCGCGGAAGTTTTTTTTTACATTGGGCTAGTATTGGGCTTATGTTTAGTCACTGTTTTTGGCATGAGAAAAAGGACAAAATAACATACTGATGTTTAGTATGTTGTATAATAGCGTACGAGAATTTTTGCCCAAAAGGTTCAATCTCATAGGCCTATAAAAGGGCTTACAAAGCCCATAAAGACAACACTTCGCCTGTAATGCTTTGCTTGAATACAATCAGAAAAAGGCTATGACCAAGATATTATCTCAAAATCCGTTATGACAAACAATACGTGTCACGACCTCATTGATATAAAGTTAGTGTCACGAACATTCTGCTGATACATGTATCCAGCTGGCACAACGAGGGTTGACACGTCACGTGCCACTCTTCTCTCTCTTCCATTAGATTTCCACACGTGGACCGAGATGGGCCATTGGATCGCATTTACGGGTGACACATAAACCTAATGCATCCCTACAAAAACTTATTCATTTCCTCGAAATAGACCAAGCTATGCTAACTTGGGCAACCCATGTGAAGCTAATCCATCTTCACACACAACATACACCGATCGTATTGAGTGTTACCACGATTCTAGATCTC
This sequence comes from Tanacetum coccineum, assembly GCA_026074375.1. NCBI lineage: Eukaryota > Viridiplantae > Streptophyta > Magnoliopsida > Asterales > Asteraceae > Tanacetum > Tanacetum coccineum. The sequence continues at coordinate 3,030 of BQNB010212036.1, forward strand.
TGATATTATGTTAATGTCCTTACCGGACGTAGAAAACCGAACATACGATCATCATCATCATCCAACCCAAATAACGTGTTACAGACCATACGTAAACAAGTATGACCCTTAACGCACATAAATCATGACGGTGCCCTTTCTGGTAGTAGTATATCAAGCTGACAAAATAACATACTGATGTTTAGTATGTTGTATAAGGTTAAACCATATAGGCCTATAAAAGGGCTTACAAAGCCCATAAAGACAACACTTCGCCTGTAATGCTTTGATTGAATACAATCAGAAAAAGGCTATGACTGAGATATTATCTCAAAATCCGTTATGAGAAACAACATGTGTGACGACCTCATTGATATAAAGTTAGTGTCGCGAACATTACGCTAATACATGTATCCAGCTGGCACAACGAGGGTTGACACGCCACGTGCCACTCTTCTCTCTCTTCCATCAGATGTCCACACGTGGACCGAGATGGGCCATTGGATCGCATTTACGGGTGAAGCATAAACCTAAATGCATCCCTACAAAAACTTATCCATTTCCGCGAAATGGACCAAGCTATGCTAACTTGGGCAACTCATGTGAAGCTAATCCATCTTCACACACACAACATACACCGATCGTATTGAGTGTTACCACGATTCTAGATCTCTGATGTTATGTCAATGTCCTTATCGGACGTAGAAAACCGAACATACGATGATCATCGTCATCCAACCCAAATAATGTTTTACAGACCATACGTAAACAAGTATGGCCCTTAACGCACGTAAATCGTGAAGGTGCCCTTTTTGGTAGTAGTATATCAAGCTCTTCTCATTAAAAAAATACATTCTTACATGGGAGAATTTAATATATATTCCTCTTTTGCTTCAAAATTATATATATGTATCCAATTTAACTTAAAAATTACATATATATTACAATACTTCAAACTTAAACTATCATATATGTCCAAATACCCAATTTATATATAATTAAAACTTTAAAATACATATTAAATATCATTTGATTTAAAAATTATCATGTTTTACTCGACCACTAGTAAACTTTACAAGAAAATATAGGATAATAAATAAATGACGACTCGTATTTTGCTAATAAATCATGTTAGTTTTAGATCGAAGAACATATTAAAATGAAATTTACCAAAAAGAAAAAACACAAACTTATTTTTGATACCCCAACCCTCAAATATCAAAAGGGTCGACACCTACATATTACATGTGCGTAACGACAAAGCTTTGGAAAAGGACACAGGAATTATAAATAAATAGACATGACAAATCAAAATACGACTCATCATTTATTTATTGTCCTGTATTTTCTTGCAAGTTTACTAGTGATCGAGTAAAATATGGTTATTTAATATGTATTTTAAGGTTTTAATGATATATAAATTGGGTATTTGGATATATATGATAATTTTAAGTTTCAGATTGGATATATATGTAACTTTTAAGTTATATGTATATAATTTTGAGGCAACAGAGGGATATATATGAAATTCTCCCTTGTTATATTATAAGTAATCACATGTTTATACAAAACATATACCACAACATATTAACATATATATCAGTTGTATACAATCATTGTTTACTGGTGTTTGGAAAATACCTAAATTGTAGTAAACTTATTTACATCCATAAATGTCAAAATGTGCATAATATGTTAACATCAATAAACCATAAAATATAGAGAATCTTAACAATTTGCAAGAAAGTCTACTACAGTCTTAGTTAAATGCCTTGCGGGTTTGAAGTTTCATTTCTAGTTAATTATACATAAATTTAGAGTAGACTTTGTGTATAAAATATTGCATGTGTTGATATGAAAGTATTATCCAAATGATCTGAATGTTGATACTTGATATAGCTGTACATAAAATAAGATACTCAAACTAAAAATACGTTGGTGTTGCCGTGTAGATGGATGTGTACGTTGTTTACAGTATCTACAATGTATTCAAATTAGTGATATCAATATATATTTGCAACACAGATTATCCACATAAGCTGCGTAATTTGACACATTTTCAATGCATATATTATCTTTGATATACAGAACTTGAACCAATTACTCATGTACGTCAAACGGGTCAATGAATCGGTTTATGCATCATCGTGTACTTAAATGCATATCTCATATAGCTGACACTTAAGCTGAATGTCAAACCTTTTTATAAATAGTATACGCGGGTGCCTATGTATATTTAAAAACACATGCAAAGTTGTCCATGTGAATGTTTCAGCATCAATGTTAGGTTGAACATGTTAGTCTTGATATAACTATTACAAAATTAGTCAACCCCATTACCCCAATATATTCCCAATATAAATATATGATCAAATTTGCCTACTTTTTTTTAAGGCAAAAGATATATACTATCCCGTTAAGAATGTAATTTGCAGAGATGATACATCGTGCATGATCATGTTTCCCAAAAAATCTGAGAAAATCTAATAATCTATTGTAACATGCCAGTTTTTAATTCTCTATGGAAAAAACTTTAGAGCTCTTTCTAATGGCTAAAGTTTCCATCCAAGATACAAAGTAGCTTCCATCTATAACAATTATATTTAGTTCTTAACACATTTGAGTTGCCATTTTCTGAATTATTTGTCGAAATTGAAGAATGCAATTCCTTTCAAGTGTATACGGAGTAATTTATAGTTGAATATCATAATAGGATGTCATGCATAGATGTTACTGTAAAAAATATTCACTTGGGTTCAACGTATCGAGTAATGTAAAAAGAATATGTAGTACTTTAATACGAAATTTCATCTATTGCATAGGGTTCGATTGATTTTTTTTTACAGAGTAAATAGAAATGTGACTTTTCACAATTGGACTATACAAATTACTCCAAAATTGAATTTTTCCTTATTTTTCTATATCTTTTTTGCCTTCTGAGTTATTTTCCGGGCACAAAATATCATTGGGCGTGAATGATACCTTTTGAAACTTTTTAATTTCGTGACTTAGTTTGTGTGTGGCAAGAGGTGGAGCTATGCCTTGCGTAGGCGGTGTCTGGGAACCACCTTGCACGAAAAATCCCTTTAGAAGCGATATAATATTTTTTTGGATCTATCTTAGAAATTACTCGGAACCACCTTAGATTGAAATTTTGAAAGATTAAAGAATGAAAACAAATAAAAAAAAAGTTCAGTCAGAGATCGGACATATCGTCGGAATTTGCTAGGAAGATATAGAAACAGTACTGTATGGTTGAAGTCTTTTCTAGATATAGCAACTAACTTTATTCTGGAAATAGCAATTTAAAATTGAAAGTTACTTAATTTTGAAATAGCAATTTTAGATTGGAGTCTTTTTTTTTTTTTCATTTGTAGTCAGACATGTGAGGATATGATACGTGTGTTTGGTCAATTTCTTTTTTGTAGTCGTTAAGTTTTCATTTCACTCTTCGAGTTTTTCCACTTTTTTGAACTTGGTTTATATTTTTTGGTATGTTGTACCATAGTACTATGTTTTACATGAATATTTAACACATTATTGACTTTTTATAAGTTGACAATTATATATTAGAGGCTAAATAAGCTCAAGCCCGGTTTGTGGGTTTTGGGTATTAGGGTTTCACTATTATAAATAGTGGTTAATAATAAAGTTACACCTATGGGTTTATTCATTGTCTGACATGTTATCAGAGACCAAACCCTAACCCTCTCAATTATCAAATACTGATATATATAAAAAAAAAAGTTCCGTTCATCAACCCCTATCTATCTTTATCTAGGTTATGTTCGGTTCAACAATGACCAGGTGTGGGATCACAGGATTTGGACGAAAAGGGCATGATGTGTGAGATATTTTTGATGTCAGGTTCAAGGTTGTGAAGGTTTTTGGTTTGTCTCTTTTGGCTCTTTTCAAGGAGAAGAAAGAGAAGCCAAGATCTATATCTACTTTGATACATCCGTCTATTCTACCATCAATGTTACTGTTTTTAATTTGAATTTGGTTTCAAGTATTAAAAAAAAGGTGTTAAAAGTTGTTTTATCCTTTATGTTTCAAGATATTTTGGGTTATCTCGTATGGTCCGGGATACTTTAGTTTATCATGTAATTTGTGTTGGTGATTTGTGCTAAGGCCACCAATCCATACAATCGTGATTTGTGTTGATGATTTGTGCTAAGGTCACCAATCCGCACAATCTTATATTGTTGTTTGTGCTTCGGTCACGAGCCGGTTCGTTTTTTTATTACGTTAATGTTTTTATTAGGTTAATGTTTTGTTTTCTTTTTTTCTAGTTTACTACTTTAGTCCGAGCTTTCGCGATTTCGCCGCTCAGCAAGGGAGTATTAGAGGCTAAATAAGTCCAAGCCCGGTTTGTGGGTTTTGGGTATTAGGGTTTCACTATTATAAATAGTGGTTAATAATAAAGTTACACCTACGGGTTTATTCATTGTCTAACATTATAAATATGATGTCAATAATTCCAAAATAATAGAATATTGAAACTCTATTTTACATTTTCTGAGTTATATCATAGTAATATATAATGCAATTTGTTTTAGTAAAACTTTATCGTTTTAACACTTAATAGAAATAGTACGCGACATGACTCGTTTTTTTCTTGATTTAGTTACTCGTGTTATATTGTAGCCTACAAGATATAATATAACCCGACCCGTTGACCAGTTGACTTTTTGAACATTTTAGTTTCACGTCCCGACTCGGTAAAGAAACCACTTTATGTTTTGTGCTGTCTCCGCCACTCGTTCACACATGCATACCACTCAAATAGGTCACGGGTAGGCGCACCTATGCGCCACCCGGTGGTACCAAAAGTTTTTTTCCTCATTTTACGTGCATGTCACAAGAATCTATAGCACAATGAAAGATTGTTAAATTAGGATGAGATATTGGCAACTACATAAAACTAATGGGGCTGTTTCCATTAGTTGGAATGTACCACAAGGCTGATATATTTTGCAAGAAAACCGCTACAAAAGTTATGAGTATATTTGATGCGAAACTTGTGAGAGCTTACGGTAGTAACATAAGGTTTTTAAAATAGGTTAACTAATAATGGGTATGCCTTCAAGAGAACATTTAATTTATTCTGGCTTTAGGGAAGTAAAGCAAATAAACAAGGCAATGATTCTAAGGATGAGATAATGTAAAATGCTAAGTTGTGTTTACAAGGACATATTAATACTCGTAAAAGAAAAAAAAAGGTTAACTTATTTATAGGTAATGTGTGTTGATGATTTACTTAGTAAGTACTTGGCAGTTGATTAAGAGAAAATACCATTTGTAAGATAATTTTATTCTATTATCATCATGGTTTTCACTATAATCTCCTTATTTATAGAAAGATAAACCTAAGCGCATAACTTAACATTTGTGCCTTGATAATTGATTATCCTCTTTCTTTCTTCCTTAGCTTGAAATTCATTTGTAGCCCAAACATTCCTTTCTAGCTATCATTTTTATCTCAGAAAACAACATTCAGTATGCCTCCACGTAGACAGATTGCTCACTTACAAATCCAACTTAAAGATATACTTGATGCCACCAACAACTTTGATGATGAAAAACTCATTGGCGAAGGTGGATTCGTCAGGGTTTATAAAGGGATCCTCTTGCAGTCAGGAAAATCGATCGCTGCACGAAGGTTTCACCGTCATTATGCTCAAGGAGGGGTCGAGTTTTGGAAAGAGATTAAGATGCTTCATAATCTTAAACATGAAAATGTTGTCGAAATAATTGGCTTTTGTGACGAGAATGATGAAAAGATCATCATAAACGAATATGAGGCCAATGGAAGTCTCGACAAATATCTAAGTGACCCGACTCTCACATGGATGCAACGTTTGCAGATATGTGTTGATGTTGCGCGTGCCTTGAAATACATCCATTATCACGATCTAAGTGATTTGAGTGTTGTACATCGTAACATCAAAAGCTCAAAAATTTTATTGAACAAAAACTGGAAACCAAAGTTGTATGGTTTCGAAATCTCCTTGAATCATGCAAAAGCTCGAAGGCATCGTGCTCTCTTTGCTAAAGACGATATTGGCACGATAGGGTATGTCGACCCAATGTATAAAAAGACTGGATTTGTGAGTCACAAATCAGATGTTTACTCCCTCGGCGTTGTATTGTTTGAAGTCTTGTGTGGAAGGAGAGCATTTATTCCTGAAAAATGTGCAACCGAGGACTTGAGCAGTCACACAAGTTCAACTTTTCTTAACAAAATCAGAATCTTAGGGGCAATCACCATTATTGCAACTTCCTTTAGAGGATGGTACTAAAATTTGACAATACTAGCTAGCTTAATTAAGTCAACACTCATGATACTGACATTATATTGTTTTTAATACTTCTTACATCTTTCACACTACTAACAAAAACTTTTGCCTTTCCTCGTTGTGTTTTAAGGAACCCATTTCGTTATGGCAAACAACCACCAATGATATCAACACGAGATTCCTCCAAGCATGAGCAACCTTCTATTCAAATTGTTGCTGATCAAACTGAACCGGTGACTCAACATGATCCACATACCGAGGTACCAGAACAAACACATTTGTCGCCTTCATCAGTCGATTCCTCCTCTAAGGAACAGCCTTTTAACCCGCTATATACCATGAAAAGACTTGATCAGTACATACATAGTCCAAATGATGAGTTGTTAGCCCGATTAGCCAAATCCCATTATGACAAATTTACACTAGGTGATATAATTGATCCTGATCTACGAAAACAGATGGCTCAACGATCATTTGATCTCTTCACGGAGATAGCATATAGCTGCTTAAAGAAAAAACGACCACAACGTCCAAATATAGATCAGGTTGTCGCAAAACTTGGAGAAGCATTAAAACGTCAACGAGAACATGATCTGGTAAGCACATCATGTCCTTTTTTTTCCGTCTAATTGCTTGAATAAAACAGTCTGTTTCTTTTGTACTGTGTACTAAAAATGCACTTTTGAACTACTTTTAGCAAAGGAGTATTATAACTTTTGTCATAGTTTCACATGGTTACAAGTAGGGGTGTTAATCCGGTCGGGTCAAAGTCGGGTGAGGGCTAAGAATAACATACTCGAACCTGAATTTATTTGTATTCGAGTTAGTTGGGTTCGGATCAATTCGGGTCG
>BQNB010212045.1:0-10157 GCA_026074375.1 Tanacetum coccineum
TCAAAGACTACAAGCTAAAGTCAAAAGATCAAGACTTAGAATGCTAGAATTCAAATTGTATTTTCAGAGGTGACCTCCCTTAGGGGGAGATTGTTAGGTTTAATAAAAAGACTCGGTCACCCCGTGTATTGTCTAGAATAGCATAGTTCATAGTTTAATCATAAGCGTATAACTCATGGCATTGGGCCGGGTCATTTACCCATGTGTAAGCCCATACCATAGCCCATTAGGGCATGTAAACACATGTATTTATACCCCTTTCCAGCCATGGGAAGGGGTTGGTTGTTCATTTGATAATACACACACTTAAAGGTGTTTTCTCTTACTAGACTAGTCACTTTCTCTCTCTAGAAATTTGGCCAACCCATCATTCCTAAGCTTGTATTGTGATATCCAATATACTACAGAATCTAAGTTATCTACCTTTTTCTTTTATTGAAATGAAAATGGGTTTGAATGTATATTGTCTTTTAGGTTTGAATGTAAATAGTCATTCACTTACTGCAAATGGTATGGTCATTTGCAGTCAAATGTATAATCACATGACTGCAAATAGGAACTTAGTGACTGCAATTTCATTTGTCTAAGGGGTAATACTGACTACCAATGCTACTGAAGAGAAAATGGATCATTTGCAGTCAATGTTCAATATGCATTGACTGTAAATGGGTCAATATGATAGTAATTTCATTAGGGTAATGAGACAAACAATTAGCTACAAAATGGGCAATAAGACTGCAAATGGATTACTTAGATGTATAACCACATGACTGGAAATGGGTGAATATGACTGCAATTGGTCAATATGACTGCAAATGTGTACATTTTTTCATCAAATGGATTACTCAAATAAAGATCTACAGGAAATTATTAATAGACAATAAAAAAACATGACAACCAACAAATACTTGATTAACAATAAAGGAACCTGCAAGTCCAGGTACCAAAATGAAAGCTGTTTAAAGTTCTACAGCAAGTAAACCCATGAAAGAAACATAAAAAGTATATTGTACTGATAAAGTAACCAAAGTCTTGGGTGTATACGAGAAAACTTAAAAACATTAAAAGTTTAGCTATCCCATCTTTAGAACATTCCTTTGAGACCTTCTGTTAGCCTCAAAATATTAAGGAGAACAAGAAATCGCAGTCTTTATTTAATATATGTTGTAATAGGCTAGTTACGAGTATCAGGCTCGTTATTTAATCTAATATTGTATGCGTTGCAGGCTTAAGCCCAAGTTATATTAAACCCAGCCCAAGAAACAAACCTACTCGGCCTATAAGGCTTAATGAAAGCCGGCCCAAAGTCTAGGTATAAATACCCCTCTCCAAGTGTGGAGAGGATGTTGGTTCTCATTTGTAAGAAACACATTTGCTTGAATTAACCATTCTTCCTTTTCTCTCTTTACTTCTCTCTAAAACTCTTTCTCATCTCCTAGCTTATTTCTTGTATTCGAATATGAAGTGAAGTGATTTCGGGTTATTGACATTTGGTATCATGAGCCTCGGGTGGGTTTAGTGATTTTTTTTATGATAAGTTGTGGTTATGTTTTGAGCTTATATTCGGCTTATTTTTGGATTATTATCTAGTTTTTTTTTCTTTTCGTTTTCTTACTCCAATCTTATTGTTTTCAATTTTGTTACAAATTGGGCTTGTAACAGCCTTTTTCTTTTTCTCATTATTGGCTCATATACCTTTTTGGGCTTATATTATTAAACAAAGTCTACAATTCATTAAGTGGTCATGAAGGGTGCGTGATTGGTTTGACATATAAACAGTGGCCAAGTTTTTTGTTTATTTTTCAGTTTTGCTTATCTTCTTCACGAAAGCTTCACAACTTTTTAAGCTTTTCTCACGTAGCTTATTAATAGTTATTTTCGTAGATTATTTGTTGTTTAATAAGCTTATCCTAACTTATCTTTGTCACAACTTATTTTTAAGTTTTGAAGTTCTTTATATCAGTTTGGCATTCAGATTATACTAGTTTTGTTTGTTAGTCATATTTAAGCAAAAGAACAAAAAAGATAGTACAGGCAGAGGTTTGATTGCGGTCCTCACTTTGAAAGTGACATACAACAGTTTGTTAAACCTCTACGCAGTGGTTTGATTTTTTAAGCAGCGGTTTGTTCACTATCTTAGACGGCGGTTTGCTTAAACCACTACATAGCGGTTTAATGCAGGTCATGGCGGTTTACACTTTTTCATAGCCTATCTAAACAAACCTCTGCCTAATTGAAAACTTGGCAATGGTTTGGTGTTAAAGTTGCAACTGTTTGTCACTTATAACGTGGCAGTGGTTTAGTACTAAAGACACAACAGTTTAGTAAGATAATAAGGCAACGAGTTGTCTTTATACACAGCGGTTTGACAAAATCCAAGCAGCGAATTGATAAAGCACTTAGCAATTTGAGTACTCAATGAGTAGCGGTTTGATTCAAGTGGAAGTACCAGTTTGATTAACAAACGAAGAAGATACTGTTTTGAGGTTTCGGTTTTGAGTTTCGACGTTCGTGGGTCTTCTAACGACTACCATTAGCATCACGATCCTACCACGATCATCGTAACATGCTTCATTTATCTTGAATCATTACGAATCGATTTCAGAAATCTTAACCTACGTCTTTTGTTTAAACGAAGAAGATGATCAGAATTTTGTTCATGCATACGGAATAAGATTTAAAGCTTTATTTTTGGAAGGTCAAAATTAAAAAGGTTCAAAAAGAAAGTTCAACTAGTTTTTCTTTTTTCTTTTAATAATAATAACTTTCATACTTTTTCATTACTAGTCCTTGTTACTTGAAAGTAATTTCACGGTTAGTCCTCCAAATTGAACCGTTATTGCACCGATAGTCCCTACAACTATAATTAACAACTGTTAAGCATTTAACTTGAATTTCCATTACACCGTTAGTCCTTGTTTGTGTTTTAATCAACTGTTAATCATTTTATGTTGAAAGTGTAGTAACAGTTCATCATTTTAGCTCATCAAATCGTTAACAGAAGTTACAATACTTCAAATACAACAATGATTTCACCAACAATTAATCATTCTTTCACGGTTTCTTCTTGATTTAGTAAAATCCCGTAAGAGATTATTCTTTTCTCAGTTTAAGTCATGGAATTGTAAAATCCCGTAAACTCAAACAACAACAATCCATAACAACAATAACTTTACCTACTTAAGATCCTACAAATCATTTTCACTTCACATCACGGTAAAAATGGAAATGAAAGATACTTTATCTTCGTGTTCGGATTCGAAAGAACAACAAATTCAACTAATGCAAGAGAAAGCAAAAGCAAGTTGCATGGTATCTCTTTGACTACTTAATTCACACCTCAAGCTTCTTTCAAACAACAACTTAAAAGGAACTCGAACCGAGTATGGATTCAAACGCGCTTTTGCGACACTCTTTGGTCAAGATTCAGAGACTTTCACAGGCACAATGTTCCCAAACATGGATCAACTAGAAAAGAAACTTGACAAAGAAGAATTTCAAGAGATTGGATCCATAGCTGCTTTTATAGTACTCGATACACAGTTTCAGACGTTCATCAAGTGACGGATTTATTTGGATGATGAATATGTTATAATGACACGCAAGTACTTTCTAGAATTCACTCAGCTCGAGATTCAAGAATTCCATGATACGTTGATCTAACACATGGAATTTGTTAAGAAGTCGATTGATAAAAGAGCACTGCATAAAAGAGAGTATGACGGTTGGGTGAATGAAAGACAGATGCAGACAATAGAAGAAAAGGTTGATACGAGTAATGCAGTGGATGCTAGTTTAGTTGACATAGAAAGCAGTGGGACAGAATCAAAAGAGCAGGATACAAGCAACAGATCAGGGAATGATGCACATGCTGATGATGCAGATATCAGACCCATATATAATGAAGAGCCAATGGCTAAGGTAAAAACGACTGCTGAAATCAATGTCTTTGCTACAGGACGACATCATACTGAGCAACCTAAATTCAATAACGAAGGAGAGGTTGACCAGAATGCTGAACAATGTCTTAACACATGTCCTTTACTTGCTACATTAACTGATAACAAGACATTTAAACTCTCAGATCAATCTCTTGAGTCTGAAAAATATTTGTCTCAAAAAGACCGTTGCCCAATTTCAAAAAGATTTTTTAAGAATAGAAGCACATTGTGTTAATCTTGAACTTAAATATCAAAATCAAGCTTTAAAAGAATGGCAACATGGTCAATTTTTAAAAGTAAAAAGTAATGAAGCCAAGGTTAAACATGACACAGATGTAACTGAAACAATAAACATCAAATTAAAACATCAAGTGGCTAAATTACTTAAGGAAAATATGACTTTGAAAATGCATTACAAAGAACTGTCTGATTCTATCAAGATAACAAGAGCTAAGACTATAGAACACACAACTTCTTTGATTGCTAAAAATAATGAATTCAAAGCTTAACTTCAGGAAAAAGGGTTTGCAATTGCAGCATTAAAAATGAGTTAAGAAAATTAAAAGGAAATAATGTGAATACTAAGTATACAAAATCATCAATCTTGGGGAAACTGATTTTACATCCACTCAGAAACCAATCCATTGTTAAACAACCGACTGCGTTTAAATCTGAACGACCTAGAACTTCAAAACCATGGTTTGCCTCCCAAGTTGATGTGAATAACAATTTGTCAAAACCAGTTACTACACATTATTTTCCTAAGGGAAAAGAATCTGCTTGGGCAAAACCTAATCACATGATTGCACCTAGCTCATCTAGGTATAGCTCAAATGACATGGTTCATAATCACTACCTAGAAGAAGCTAAGAAAAAGACACAAGAAAATGGTAGGAATTCAAGACCTAGTGCGATGCCTTCTGCTAGATCATAAAGCACAGCTAATGGTAGCAAACCAAACCCTAGGATTAATAACCAAAACTCTAGGAATTGGCTTGCATCTAAGAGTAGTTGCTTAACGACAAAGACTGTGCCCATAGCAGAACACTCTAGGAATTCTAGAAATTTTTCTGACTCCAAGCATTTTGTTTGCTCGACATGTCAGAAATGCGTCTTTAATGCAAATCATGATACTTGTGTAACAAAATTCCCGAATGAGGTCAACTCACGTACTAAGGTACCATCCTATAAGAAAACAAAAAGATACAAACCCGTAGAGAAAATAAGTCTTGCAAAGATACCAGAAAGATAGATCCCTATAGGACATAGGTTTTCAAACAAAAAGACTACCATTATGCATGAGAAAATAATGATTCCTAGATCTTGTTTTAGGTGGAAACCGATGGGTAAAATTTTCAACGTTGTTGGTCTTAGGTAGGTTCCTACTGGAAAAATATTCATCTCTAGCACAACCAATGTTAACAGTGAACCCACAAATGGTTCAAATGAAGATAACACTAACCAATATGAATGCGAACAAACTCTTGATGTCAGTGCAGGTACTCTTAACTTAAGTGCATATACATCTTTCAATCCTAAAAAGGAAGGACTCAAACTTTGGTTGCTGAAAAGACTGATATCTTAGAAACCAGGGCTTCAAGGAATTCTGCTATGATGAACAAGCAATATAACAGTCCAGAACTCAGAATTCAAGACCATAGCAATGAACCGTCTAGTTCAAAGCTAATTTTAAAAGTTATTCCTCCAGCAGCCAAGACAGCTACATCACAACAAAAATTGGAATTACTATTCCATCATCACATAACAATGCTGAGGACAACATGTAAATATTTTCAAAAAGAAAATACAAAATCAGAAAATCAAAAATTCCAAAAAGAATCTTCTTGACATGTCTTTGGAATCGATAACATTTACGTACCTAGAAATGTCGATTAATATTGACACGGGTGTGTAAATGAAGTTCGAGCAAGAGTTCAAATGCTTTCAAAACATGTCATTTCTAATTTTTCTTAATGGCTTATGTGCAAATATCAGTACATAACCCGGACTTCAAATAAAGGAAAGTTTATCTATAAAGATAACGTATCTTAACAACGAGAAAATCAACTTTTCTCGGTCTTGAGATGTTCTTACAAGACATTCAAAGTTTTGAGCTCAAGAAAAAGGATAGTGTACGCTTCAGTGCGCTTACCCTTACAGTTATAAGAGAAGTCTTCTAACATATGTTTTTCAAAGAGTTGAACACAATTTTTTTCACGAATTTTTCAATGACAATTCAAAATCTTTCAAAATTATGTGTTCAACACTCCTTCCCTCACAAAGTTTTAAAAGACGATAATATTTCAATTGGTTCTATTTTTTAGGGGAAGTTTTTTGAAAAACAAATGTTTTAATGCTTTTGGATACTCTTTTTAAATTCTTTCTGTATTCAAAATATTTGCACTAATCTTAATAACAAATCGGTAATAATAATGACTACTCATAGATTGTATGTTATAAGATGATGTAGTATCTGAGCATAATTTTTCAACAATTCTTCAATGACATTTTATAATCTTTCAAAATTGTGTGCTCGACACTCCCTCAACCTTAATTTTATATTCATTTTACAACTTTGTATCATTTTTTTGGTGTAAAACATATGTAAAATTGAGGGAAGCAAGAACAAAAAGTTCTAAATAATTCATGCTGATAATATTTTATCCCTATAGAATTTTCATGACAAATTTTAATCCCAATGTATTTCAAAAACAAAGTGAATTAGTATTTAAAATAAAGGGAGAAATGTAATTAAAATGCGATCTTGGAAATAATAAGTGATCTAAATGACTTAAATTGCTTAATACTCTTTGAAAAAGGTTTTATGGTTACGATCGAATACCCAACAACATCTTAATTTCACGACGATTCTGAAGTCATAAGGTGGTTAGGTTAGGTATTAGTCCAATGATCCAACCAGAACCGGAGGGATCTACCCAATGACAAATCCATAGTAAGAAATAACAGTCTTTATACTCTTCGAAAAAGGTTTTAGGCAGAAACCGTGTCAATACATAATCTATCAAATTCACAAAGATGAATTCTGGTATTGAAGAAAGCCGTCATTGACCCAGTATGCAATGCACAACCCTTCCAAGCCATTTGATATTCTCTTAATAGAAACTTGTCTCATTTGTCACAGAGATACACATGACTTTTATTGACTTTCTCACTCTGAGTTAGTTGATATTGAATAGGTGGCAGTCTGCTCCAGCCTCCGAGTACTAAAACCAAAACGCACTAATCGAGTCTAGAGCCAAAAGATCAATAAAATAAATCTCATTAGGACACATTCCATTACAAACACTTGTTGAACAACATCAAGTTCATAAGCTGTTAACAAGAGTCCTACGCATTATCCTTGTGATTTTGCCAAAACATCCGAGTGATACTCTTTACTATTCACAGTGAAGATGGAAATTCTTCTAGAGCCAACATCAAACAGCTCTGCGGTAGGTGACTTGCGAGATTCTATATGAATCAAGCTTGTGTCAACTGGATATCGATTCGGTCCAGTAAATGAATTGACGACTCAATCGGTAAGATAGTAACTAACTGATTCACCCATATCGTGTTGTCTGCTTTGAGATGTTCTGATATTAAGAACAAGCTTGCATGGCGAATCTAATACATCTGTGTTAGAGGATCCTACATTTAAAGCTGGAAATCCTTTTAAGGATATTCTTCTAAATTGAATCTACCTGATCACAGGCTAGTCCTCACGGAACCAGAGGTTAATCCAACCAAATCTGGGCGAATGACAAAGCCATATTTGTCCACAAGCTTTATTGCTGACTGTTTTATGTCAGGATTCATAAAAAGATAGAGATAGAGATACCTCATTCTAGCAGAGTCTGATTCATTACCATATGCTCATGCTCAAACTACAAAGACATACTATAAGCATCAAGATTTAAAGATCAAGAAAGCCTAAGAATTAAAGACAAAGACTTTCGCAAACTCTGATATTAAAGATCATTCCTCAGAAACCAAGCTTCAGGGGAGATTATTAGAGAGCTTTCAAGAAGATGCAAAGTATGAGCATGTTGGTCAAGACACAAGATCGCAAGATGGCAAAGACGTTAAAGACAAACAAGGAAAAAGATTTAAAGATCTCATAACTAAAGACAAAGTCAAAAAACAATGACAAAGGCTCAAGATCAAAGACCACATAGCATAAAGGAACAAGCCTACAACAAAATAAAGTCCAAAAACAAGACTTAAGTACTCAATGACAAGTCAATCTCAAAGACCTCGCATCGGGGAAGATTGTTAGACTCAAATTAACAAGTCTAACATAAAAGCTTAGAATCTCTTAGAAACCAAGCTTATGGGGAGATTGTTAGCCTTAAAATAATGAGTCAAACAAGGAATTGCGGTCTTTATTTAATATATATTGTAATAGGCTAGTTACGAGTATCAGGCTCATTATTTAATCTAATATTGTATGCGTTGCGGGCTTAAGCCCAAGTTATCACGAGCCTGGCCCAAGAAACAAACATACTCGGCCCATAAGGCTTAATGAAAGACGGCCTAAATCTAGGTATAAATACCCCTCTCCAAGTATGGAGGGGGTGTTGGTTCTCATTTGTAAGAAACACATTTGCTTGGATTAACCATTCTTCCTTTTCTCTCTTTACTTCTTTCTAAAACTCTTTCTCATCTCCTAGCTTATTTCTTGTATTCAAATATCAAGTGAAGTGATTTTGGGTTACCGACACCTTCTAACTGGAATTCTTGACTTTTGTGATGATTCAACAATGGCATTGCCCTTGTTTTTTCTCATTGCAGCTGCAGTAGATACTTGAGTAGTCTGAGATGCTTGAGGGAATAACTATCTTGGTTTTCTTAGCAGCAACATTTCTTCTACTTGAACCATCTGCTGGCCTTTTCTTGTTACTTCCACACCATGCAGTCTTGGTCTTGTTAGCTTCACCTGATTTAGGACCTTTGTAGCTTCTTTTATTGCGTTGTCACACCCCATAAATTTCAGGTCAATATTTTAAACTTTTTCGAACATTATTTTTGACTTTTATATGTTACGTTTGAATCTGGCAGTTTACCGGGAAGTTAACCGTGTAAATCTAAAAAACGTCATCGGACGTGTTTCGACTTTGGATTTCTATTAGTTTAGACATTATATGAGTTATTTTATCATTTCTAAGTGCTTCGTGGTTTACGATCACTTCCGATATTTATTTTTACGCTTTAACCTTTAATTTACATTTTTCTTGACCTAACGGAACCCTGAAAACTTGAAATCTTTTCGTGTAAACTTTAGTTATCGTTCATCTCGTATTCGTAAGTCAAAAATTTCATTCATATCCCCCCTCCTATTTAATTTCAGACGCCTAAACCCAAACCAAATAAACCATAAGCTTTAAAATTAATTAAATGGCATCTTATTTTGAAAATCCCACCTATGTGTGCAAGTACGATGAGTAAAGTAACATATGAGCAAGTCCCCTTCATGCACAAAGATCCCATTTGACTTATGCATGTGATGCTTGCTCACATGTACACCATTTGACCAAAACCATGAGCCAAGACTTGTTATTCATAGGTTTAAGTAAAGTAGTTTGAATGCAGTTCAATAGTGGGTTACGTTGTTATACACCCATAGTTTGTAATAATTGCATGCATGTATAATTATCATGGAAAACAATATTGTTAGCCTCAATTTATTGAGTCGAACAAGGAAGCTCGGTCACTCTACGATGGAGCTTCGGTCTTTAATTAGTTAATGTTGTAACAGGATAATATCGGGAATCGGGCTCGATAGTTAATCTAATATTGTATATGTTTCGGGTTTAATCCCAAACAAAACCCGAGCCCGGGTCCTAGCTAAATATCCCGCGCGTCACATTAAATGTGTAGGGGTATATATATATATTTAGATATTTTCTAAAAATATCTAAATATATATAGATATTTTCCTTTGTGAAAATATCTAGTTTTCATTTTTTCCTAAATCTAATTTCTTTCTTTTCTCTCTCTCTACTCTCTCTCTAATTTTCGTCTTCGTCTCTCTCTCTCTCTTCTCTTTTCTTGTTTTCGTGGTTCGGGTTATGAAGTGGAAGTATTAAACGGGTTTCTACAATTATAGGCATGCGAATTTATCAAGAGATCGAAGTCTACTCATAAAACGAAGAAGAAGATTATGAGTTCTTATCATATTATAGTGCAAGACATAAGACACAAGTTTGGTTTATTCTA
>BQNB010212046.1:0-10157 GCA_026074375.1 Tanacetum coccineum
TATCTTCCAAAAGCCTCTCATACGCCGATTTCACAACAGATTTTAACCGTTTCTTCTGATTTGCTTCCTCATTACCATCTACACCCCGCACAACCTCACTCTGATCGTCAAACACATAATCATACGCTTCCTCTTTAGATTGATTTTTATTCTTGGACCCGAAATTTAAAGTTGCTTTTCTAATCTGTTGATCCTTCCATGCTACCTTTCCATCTTTTTCAGAATCATTATAACGCGCTACAGCAACTTTAAATCTCTTGTTTTGATTAACACAATCTGCTTCATCATAAGATTCAGGCATCTTATACTCGTTATCATCATCATAATTATATCTAGAACGCTTTTTAAGTAAACTTTGTACCTTTTCATTGTGCATTAGCTCCTCCTGCTCGGCTTCCGTCACCTTGGAACCCTCGTATAAAAACTTTTGATCTTCGACGTCATGCATGTATTGCTCGACCTTCTTTTTCTCTCGCTTTTTAAGATAGTTTTGCCTAGAAAGTTTCCTTAAAAATTCGACGTCTTGTTCCTCCCTCTCCTGTGACATCTTTACGTACTATATTGAAACTTGAAAGGCTTTAATTCACAATGATAATAATGGCATTATTGTTTGATCGATGGTTCGATCGTACGTATTGAAGAGTTTATAAATGATCGTTAATTATAAGGTTTGGGAATACTCCCTCCGTCCCATATTAAGTGTCCACAATGGAATCTTTTAAGTCTTTTTTTCTCAACTTTGACCATAAATATTTTTGTTTGTGTTATATAATATTGAACGAAAATTTTACCAACGAAAAATATATTCAAAACTCTATCCGTTCATATATCTTGCATCAAGTATCATATAACATAAGAAGAAATCATTAAGGTCAAAGTTGAAGAAAAATAGGGACATTGAAAAAGACCAAGAGGGCCACAACAGAGTGGGACGGGTAGGGAGTAATATATATGGTTAATTGTCGGTTATGTTGTTAAATGCACATGACCAAGTATACTATGTCTTTACTCACATATTATATACGTACTACCGATTTTAAAAAAAAAAAAATGATAACAATGAGCAAATAATATAACTACCAACTTGAACTTAAAAAAATAATTATAAAAAGTTAAAATTTCTCAAAGTGAACGATTATTTCACATACGGATACGTTGCATTCTATCCGGTAGTCGTGGCATAGTTTCAGTTTTTTGGCTAAAACCGAACCAAACCGAAATATTCGGTTTTTATAAAACAAAAAATCAAACCGCTCGGTTTTTTACGGTTCGGTTTTTCGGTTTTTTCGGTTTCAAACCGTTTTTTATATTTGGTTGTGGCTAATTTATATTAATAAATTGTTTTACGTAGAAAATTGATTATTCTTTTTATTTTTTTGTCAATATGAGCTCGATAATGTTTACTCAAATTTCTACAATTATATACATATGACACACACACATTCAAGTGAAAATACACATAATATGATCACTGTAATATGTCATATATGTAACGATATATTATCAAGTAAACACACGTACATGACAAACACATATATAAACATTAAAATAAGGGTGAAGTCTAAATATACTCAACGTACTTTTTCAAAAAGAACGAAATACGTAACATACTAAATATATTACTAGAATCGCTAAATAACTTTCAAATTTTGAGCGATATACGTGATATAACATGATATTGACTGAAATTTGACTTGTTTGACCGGTTACGATTTCCAAAAGTTACTGATATGGTCCATGTGATTTGTGTTGGACTTTCATTGTTAGTCCCTTTACTTTTTTTCACTTAATTTTTTAAAAAAATACACTTAATTTTAAAAAAAAATTCGTTCTTAATTTTCAAATGTTGACATTTGCTTTTTTTTTCTTAATTTTTTTTATTACGCTTTTTTTTTGGAAAAATTTCTAAATGTTGCCTTAAACTTTTTCACAACTAACACCCTCATGTGTAATAAAAATGTAATAAGTGTAATAAAAAAAGTGTAATATTTTTTTATTACACTTATTACATTTTTTATTACACTTTTTTATTACACATGACGGTGTTGTGAAAAAGTTTAACGCAAATTTTTATAAAAAAAAAATTTATTAAGTGAAATAAAATTAAGAACGAAAAAAAATATTACACTTTTTTAATTACACTTGTTACATTTTTTATTACACTTAACGCAACACTTAGAAATTTTTTCAAAAAAAAAGTGTAAAAAAAATTAAGAACGAAAAGAAATTAAGTTGCGTTAAAAAAATTAAGCAAATCTCAACATTTGAAAATTACGAACGAAAAAAAAATTAAAATTAAGTAAAAAAAATTTTAAAAATTAAATGAAAAATGAAAAAAAAAGAGTTAATGGACTAACAGTGAAAGTCCAACACAAATCACATGGACCATTTATGTAACTTTTCGAAATAGTAACCGGTCAAACTAGTCAAATTTCGGTCAATATCAGGTCATATTACGTATATCGTTCAAAATTTGAATGTTATTTAGCGATTCTTGTAATATATTTAGTATGTTACGTATATTTAGTATGTTACGTATCTCATTCTTTTTTGAAAAGTATGTTGCGTATATTTAGACTTCACCCTTAAAATAATATATTATAATTCCACCTACAAAATAAATATTCATTTTAAATTTTGAATTTATTATTTATTTATTTATATTATAATAATTATACATTATTATAAAACTGATTCGGTTCGATTCGATTTTTACGGTTTGAGTTTTGGAAGAAAACCGAAACCGAACCAAAAAATTTTGGTTTTTTAAAAATTAAAAATCGAACCATCGGTTTCTAGTTTCGGTCGATTTTTTTCGGTTTGGTTTTGGTTTTTTCGGTTTTTTTGCTCACCCCTACTTTCCACCAATATCTAAATAATAATATTTACTATTTTCTTTTGTCTCATAATTATTCTTCATGTTTTCTTTTGAGTTGTCCCAAATTAATTATCCACTTCTAAATATAAATAGAGAATTTAGATTAAGTTTATCATATCACCCTCACTTGACGTTATTATTAGGACCTTTAAAAAAGTTATAAATTAATTGGTTAAAGGTAAAATAATCATTATGTAAAAAGTACGAAAAACAAAGCTGTAATAAAATAAATAAGAAGGCGGGCATTAATCGGAGTTTGAGAGAGTAATTATGACCAAAGATGCATTTAGAGAGAACAAAAAAAGATGGATAGAGATCATCTAAAGTTCAAACGAACTTTACCGGTAAAGTTCCCTCACACTAATAAAGTAAACCGGGTCCCTCCGTAGACCCCACTGTTATGTCGTGAGAGAATTTTACCGATAAAGTTCATTTGAATTTTAGAGGATCTCTATCCAAAAAAGATATATCCATGGTAATTGGTTAATTGGGTTAATCTGTTCCATATGTTATCGAGCTAAACGTGACATTTTAATTGTTGACTTAACCTTGATCACCAAAACAGAGCTTGAATGCTTCAATTTCTAATATGCTCGAGTATTATGTGTTTATGACACATGTATATTTTGTTGTGATACTAGCTAGAATCTACCTAAATGAGAAGCATTTGGTTGTGATTCCAGCGTGTAGATTTCTGGTTAATCTTTGAACTGGTTGAGGAGGTACACTATGACCACTGACCAGAATCCATTGTATTAGCATGCAATAATCTTATGCGCATACACTGAAATATATTTACTCGTTGCGACAGTTTTGACATTTCATATATTTCAATGCATTTGTTGAATCACAAGTGTCTCCATTATGTAATGGAAGCTAAAACTAAGGGAAGAATGGCAGAAAGAGTAATGTATTGTCACACGTACCCAGGGGCGGAGCCAGGAATTTTAGTTAAGGGGGGCCGGTGTGCTTAACGCAAAAAGTGATAATGATAAATACCACTTCAAAAGTTAACCTGTAGTGTTGTCTTTTATTGTTTACATTATTAATTTATGAATAAAGGGGGCTAAATGTAAAAAACTAGTAGAAAATCGGCTTATAATCTTGAAAATTGGCTGGTAATCTAAATATCTAATGAATGAAGTGGGCTAATTAGTATCAACATTATGATACTTTTTTCTTTGGATACAAATTGTATTTAAAGCAAGGGGTTTTTATTCAACTGTAGAAAGCATGATGTTAATACACTTTAATCCACCCTTCTTCCTTATAAGTAATCAGCCAATACTAGCAATGCAAACAAAAAGAGAAGCAGTGAGATGATGGTTTGAACCTCACATTAGCCAGGTGGCCATTTCAGCTGTCTTCCGCCAAGAACGTGCAAATGAAGATGTAAACCGATTGACCTACACAAACAATACATATTTGACTTAAAACCTGTGATCATTCTATGCTAGTAATCAAATACAGGAGGATTGAATTGCTAACAACAACACCTTGTCCCTAATTATAGCAAAATGAAAAGAGCTACAACGTACATGCAGTGGCACCACCGCTATTAATGACAACACGGAATCCGATCAACGGATGCCCTTCTTTTCTGCAACTATCATGGAAACTTGGACGCATGGAAGAAGATGACCCAATAAAGTCTTCATGTCTTGGTTCAGCCTTGAGGACAAAAATACGGAAACAAAATTTAAAGATCACCGAAAAAATTTATAACAGTAAAATATGAATTGTACTGCTACAACATTATCACGAATATGATATTCGCTGCCAGTAGGTATATTATCACGAATTTAGAGTATAAAAATTGTTTCTCTTGTTTATAAGTATAACAACCATATTTAGTAAAAAAAACCAAAGGAGAACAATATGGTATACAAAGTGAACAAGTCATGAAAGAGCAGAAGGTGATTTAAGTATACATTTTTAGCATCCAGTTGACTTCCTTCTATAACATTTCCTTCCATTTCATATAAGTTCTATTCCATGATATCTTGTAACTCTGCCTCATAGTTATCCTTTTCATAATTACCAGAGAAGCATATATATTCCATATTAACTCATATACAACATCTAAAGCTTCATATGGCCAAAATTACACAACTGTGAAAGAGGGACACTCGTATTATACAGATCTTGAAAAGACCCTTGTGTTATCCTTTTGAGCTGTATTTCACTCAGTTACGTGCTTGATTAAACCTTGTGCCTAGGCGATTGTATGTCTGTTTAATCGGTTAAAACCCGGCCCGAATAAGCCCTTATTCCGTGTCGGTTAATCGTGTTTTGAGGAAGAAAAACGCGTGACCCGCACACGACCTAACAAGGGTGGGGTTATGAGCTGGTTGTGGGTTAATTCGGGTACGGGTTAACCCGAATAAGCAAAATTATAACATAAAAATACAAATATGTGGGTAAATTTCTATAGAAAAACCAAACGAAATGATACGGAAAGATTAAAAAACTTCTATGCAGTTAATTCAGTTAACACCGAACCCTAAAAAAAAAAAATAAAAAATAAAAAAAAAAAAAAGAAAAAAAAAAAAAAACCGAATAAGGTGCAAGTCTCACCCTAAACCCAGACTTTAATAATAGTTCTTAATTAATCCGGTTAACACCAAAAATGTTTTATTCAACTCTTATAACCCGACCACTGTTAAGCTTATTTACGGGTTCGGGGAGGGTCGGGTGTTAGTCGGGTTTCGGTATTGTTTTGACAGCACTAGCTACATGGTGGAACCCTTTCTCTCAAAGATTACATGATTACACCCATGCAACTGATAGATCCGAAATGAAGTTATGTCTTTATTTTAACCTAACAGAATACTTTTCAAAGAAGGGTAAAAAAGAACAACCTTGCCAAGCTCTGTTAACCCATCTCTAAGCTTTGGGATGACTAAAACATTACGGTCTTGGGGATTAATATCAAGAAATGCTAATACTTTTTGCACCTCGTAAACAATGTCTGGAAGGGATTCTTGAATAATTTTGTCAAATCTGCCACAAAATCAAATTCACAAAGTTATATAAAATTTTCATCATGTGAGGGGAAAAAGAGAAATTCTATAGGTTAAAACCTGAAGATGAAGAAGTTCATACATACTCGACATAAGAAAGTATACAAAAAAAGAGAACAGATATATGACCAGTTTTCCTTAAAAGCGATTACAGATCTGCAGATAATGGCTGCTGGTTTTTCATATTTGGCAATATGCCTTTTTCAATTTAACTACCTATCTATATGACTATATACTATGATGAACCTATAACTCTTCCACGACCAAAAGATCACACTACACATACTACCTTGTTGACTCACTATTATAATAGAGCTCTTAACGATTATTGAAGATTTTTAAAGATAATAATCAAAGTTAAAATAAACGTGAACTGCTTATGATGTACTAGAAAACAGTGTGATCCTCATTTAACAAAATAGGGACATTACATTGTTGGAGCTCCAGTGTTGGCTTCGGTTGCAGCAGCTCTAGCAGACGCCTCTTCGTCATGTGTTGCACTCACCCGAGACATGGTCCTACAAATTGAAGCTACCAACATAAGTAAGATATAGACGCATGAAGATAAGAGCACACACATAATGTTACATAATAAATACAGTAGTTTGTAAAAGGGCAATAAAAGGGTGGTTATATTTATGGAATTAGCACCCTCTACTCCTACAAATAGAAATTGGGTATGAGTAGTATATGGATAATATTGGATAAACTACTTAAAAAAAAAACGTTTCCAAATAAATCATACTTATAAGACCGAAGAAAGGCAAATTATAGAGAAAAATGAGTACCTAGGTCGTCCTATTGTGAAATGGAAGTTGGGAAATTGACTGAATTGAATGTCGTTGCTTGAAAGCGCTTCTTCTTCATATATTATCATAGAATTTTTTTTGAAACTAGCCGCCCATGGGGCGGGCCTTGAGGCTAGTAGAAATATGTAGAGAGGTTGTTTGTTTTTTTGTGTTACCGTAGAACAAGTAGTAGTGGTAGAGATGATGAAGCCATGGTTTGGTACCATCGGCTGGGCTGGCTGATGAATATTACACCAACGACGAGTTCCCGTATAATTAAATCTTTCGGCGAGGGGCTAGGCGGGGTTCAAGGACCAGAAGAACCTTTGATGGTTGAATCTATTGTGTGTGAAGTATGATTAGTTTGTGTTGTAGTTTTTTGATTCTTTCATAAATGATGAGTTCTTTTTGTATTAAGATTTCATAACTGACATTTTAATGTATAATAATAATTTTTTTAAGTTTCATATGTTACAAATATTGATATGGTGGTTACTCATTTATTTTTCATTAAATCACTTATTTGATCATTAATACGACGGTTACAACTTTTGAGGTTACAAATATTGATCAAGTTTTAAAATCCTTCTATAACAAGAAATATTTTGGTCCCTTTAAAATTTTAAGACTTCTAAAATCAGAATGACCTAAATGCTTTATAAAGTAGTAGAGAATTAGAGAAGAGAAGTAGAGATAATTTTACAAAATCTATTGACATTATGTTTACCTTAAACATCCTTGAAAATCCATGAGAATCAAATCTTTAAATTTTCGTATCTGAAAAATTGTATGATAAGAAAAGAACATCAAAATAGATCGAAAACTACAAACACGTACAAAAAAAACGTAAAAACCAACAAATCATCATTTTTAAGTTTTCATTCATTTTATCATTTTTTTTTTCTCCGTATCTTATTTTTAAGATTCTAAAAACTAAAAAGACACCATAAGAAAACTTAAATTTTAAACTCTAAATTCAAACAAAATTATCACATATACTAATCAAATTGGAACATGAGGTCGGAGGAGATGACCGGATCCTATGTAAGGCGACAACGAAAATAAACATATCAAACTAAAAAATACGAAAAGCAAAACTAAAAGAATGGAATATATACTTAAAAGTTAAGATACCTTTTTTTCGGCATCACCTTCTCCAAAAGGTATAACTATCATCACCGACACAACCAACATCGACCTTTTCCATAATCCACCTAGTAGATCGTGTTAACCCATGAAGTATCAGATCAACACTTAGCAGTAGGACATTATAAAAAAGCAACAGGAAAAAAAAAGTAAAGCAGAGATAATATTATTACCATTCGAAATCTCCATCTTGACATCTCCATTTTCAATTTCAAACAACTACAAAACCACAAAAACATCACACATTAAAACGGAAGCAAACAAAAAAAACTAAGAACACCAAGAACATACTGATCTAAACATTAAAAACCCTAATGTGTTTATGCTTATCAAATTCGGTGTGGAGAGTTTTTATATTGAAATGGGCTGTTACAATTCATATGATTTAAATGAGTTGTTATACTTTTTAGGTTGTTACAAATTACAATTAATATGGTTTTATGGGTTGCATTAATACTGTGTGTTGTTACAAAGTGGGGTGTTACAAAATGAATTTAACATTAAGACACTAAATTTTGAGTTATAACTTTTAATTATGTGTATTTATTGAGTTTATAGCAAAAGTAACATAAATCTTTCTATAACAAGAAATGTTTTTTGTTCTTAAACTTTTTAAGAATTATAGTTTTAAAAAGTCTCAAATGCTTTATTAATTAGTAGAGATATCAATCGATTTGCTCTAATAAAATGTGCAGATCATGGGTATGTTTGACGAAATGGGTTGGGGCTGTAGCTGGGGCTAGAGCTTATATTGTAAGCCAAAATTGAAATTTGTATTTTTGTAAGCTTATTTGGCAAATGAGCTGAGGCTAGGGCTTATTATTGCAAAATTACTAAAAAGGACATAACTAAATGAGTTTTTGGTATATGTTAGATATTTTTATAGGTAAATAAGTAATTTACGATTCAAAAGCCTCGGTCTAAAGTTTTTAGCCCCTTTTATAGGGTTGTGGTTTATAGAGACTTATGACTTATAAGTCATTCATAAGCCCACGTGACAAACAAAACTTATTTTATAAGCCGACTTATATTAAAAGCCAAAGCCCGGATAGACCCCCAATAACCCCCTCGCCGAACATACCTCATGTATCATGTCATTAAAGATGTCATTTTAAAAAAACCCGAACGATAGGTAGATTTTGTTAAAAAGATAAAATCGAATAAAAGTGAGTTGGAAATGACGTGTTGAAGACCGATTCACTGGGTTTGAACTCACCTGCCGCCGATCCACAGCTCAAACAAATAAAGCCCTTTCATTTTTATTATATGGTGTGGTCACTTCAAGGTTGTTTGCACCTAGCTGGAATTAAACTTATGATAACCACAAACCCTTTTACCACTAAGTCACCCTTGAGTGATTAACATGACACATATTTAAATACTTTTTTGAGAGTAATAGATGAATACGAGGTAACAATTTATTCAAATGATTGTCTTATAGAAGTTTAATGATTTACTTAGCAAATTTCAAAGTGCAATGACTTAATTAGCAACTTTTAATATTACAATGAGTTAATAAGAAAGGTGGTAATGGGACATAGGCGATCGGGTCTCCAGCCTATGTGGCACCAAAGAGGACTACTCTCTCTTACTACCAGTGTTTTAAAAGACGTGTCAAGGCGTCGCTAAGGTGTGAGGCGTGACCTACACGTTACGAAATAGACTAAAGCGTCGACTCTATGCGTGACGTGGGAAGAGTCATTAAAAGGCGCGATAAGGCGTGAGGCGTGAAGGGTTTTTTAGAATCAACTCTGATAAAAAAACTAAATGAAGAATATTACATGTAAGGATAATTTACTAACTTTATTCATTATGTACAACGTTTTTTGTAAACTCAATATGTAAAAAATATGGTATAAATATATAAATATTTTCATATTTTGTGCCGCATGAAGCCACGCCTTAAAAACACAAAAGCTTCGCCATAGCCGCTAAGGCGTGAGGCTTGGTCATGCCACCACGCCACGCCTCGCCTCATACTATTTATAACCTTACTTACTACACACATTGAATAGGGACACATCCCTATGAGACTATTTGGGCTAATTGGTCTTAAAGTCGACCGAGTTGGGGAGGAAGTTTATGTGTGGGTGGGTGTATTTAATTGTTTTTTTTGTATGTTTTTTGTGGTGTTCTCGATCTTCTTGTTACACTATGTTAGTCGAGAAGTTGTTATGGGGAGAGAAATCTGAGGTGGCATTAAGGATGGGGTTATGAGGGTCACCCATTACCACTAGTCTAAGCTATAAGAACACTAGGTGCGGTAACACCATTAACATCAAAAAGTGCTTCCATCTTAGTGTCACCTCAACATTTTCACTT
>BQNB010212048.1:0-10157 GCA_026074375.1 Tanacetum coccineum
TTTAAAGCCCGTTTTGATATAACGTTGCGAATGGTACATTATACGAATAATGTACTTTGTAATAAGGATATGATGATATTGAACTGACATATTGTGATGTTTGCTTGACATATATGAAGACAGGATGGCCATATATAGGTTGCGTGAGCTTGTCTACTTTAGTTATGTAAGTTACATGACATACTGAGATATTGACAATGCAAGCAATGTAATAAAGCGAAAAATTTCCCCGTATAATTGTGATAATTGTAAATTAGGTTAATGAAAATTCTTGGGTTGTTATACCATAAGATGCTCAGTTACCTGAGATAAACATGCTAAAAAGGTCAACACAATGGTTGAGTGAAATTTATATGTTTATGTTAAACAGTTTGAATACAAGTTCAATAGTGGGTTACGTTGTTATACACCCATAAGTGTAATAATTGCAATGAGTACAATTATTATAGAAAACAGTATTATTGCCCGAAGCTCATGCACCGAGACCTTGAGATAATCAATAATCACAATAAGTTTCCCCAACGGGTGCCTTTGCCAAACACCCGCATAGTGTTTCAAATGAAGTGCGTTTGGTTACCAGAAAGTATAGGTACACCAATGGGGAAGCTCAGTCCCAAATAGATCTATTCACAGCATTCGCGCTTACTCCGAAAAGTAATTAACGGTTCATGATAGTGGGGTCTTAATGGCAAAAGTAAGGACTTAGGCAATAATATATCAAGATAGCATACAATTGGAAAAATACTCGTATTCATGGTTTATAGCATGTATCCCCCTCGCGGGTTTATGAAAACATTAGAAGATTTAAAATGCGAGGCTATGAACTCACCTTAACAAGGGAAATCTGATTGATGGCAAAAGTATATAAAGTGAAAGTAACGGCTTCGTCACGCAACCTGAGGTAATATGTCAAGTCTTAGTGTGATGGTTTATGTTTCAAAACTTTATAAAGTTTAACGTATTACTTTGATTTATTAATTTATAGAAATATTGTATCACTGTTCGGGCCATATATATTTAGAGTGTCATGTGTAAACGTTTTGAGATGCCATGACACTTTAAATCTTAATCATGCTTGGTAAATCCAGCAAACTCGTCAAAACGTATACCCAAATGAAACTCCTTACATGAAGCTCCCTAGTAACGTGATACGATAAGATTTTAAGTTTCTTCAAAAGTTAGTCGATGATAAATTACGTTAAATATATAACGTAATTGTTTTATAATGCGCCGATCGATGATTAATAACGATTAATGTGTCGGGTTTTAATAAAATCAGGTTTTATAATATTAATATATATTTTTATAATTTATATAAAAATATTATATTTTAAATTTTTAAGTTTG
Source organism: Tanacetum coccineum (assembly GCA_026074375.1). NCBI lineage: Eukaryota > Viridiplantae > Streptophyta > Magnoliopsida > Asterales > Asteraceae > Tanacetum > Tanacetum coccineum. Next base: position 1,348 of record BQNB010212048.1, read on the forward strand.
CAAAAATGGCAATATATACCCTTGGTTTATAAACTTTTACAAGTTTAGTCCTTTGTATATAAAGTATATATAATTTAAACCTTTGACTTTAGAACTTGGCAAGTTAGGTCCTTATAGTTATAACTTTAGAATAATGACATTTTCAGCCCCTTTAGTTATAAATTTTAGAAAGTTACGATATATACCCCTTGCATGGAAATAATTTACAAATCAAGTCCAAAAAGCCATGCAAGCTTATTTTAGGGTTCCAAATGATATTTGCAGGTTATATCTTATTAGAATAAGCTAAAATAAGATGTTCTAACATAACAAAAGTTTAGAAAAAGGATTCGTTAGCTAGAAAATCAAAACGGGTCGTTTTTAGGGTTTTAATAAAAAACGCATGGGTTTGAGGATTCAAGGCTTTAACAAGAGTTCATATATGATCTTAAGAGTATTATGAACATTCTAATATAGATTATAAGCTTATTGAACAAGATTTTGAGCTTACTTGAGCTAAAATAGGTCGCAATGGGGTTTTCGGGTTCGTACACCTAGTAACGACTTCAAGGGTTCTTTTCTCTTGATTCTTGGCTTCTATTATGAGCTTAGGGACTTCACTTGATACTTCTTGGTCTAAGTTAGAACTCCATTTGAGTATATGATGAAATTTGAGGTATGATTGAAGAGTGTGTGTGTTTCAGCTATTTATAGGGTTCAAAACCCTTGGTGCCCAAGTTTTCTTTGTAGCTAAGGGTTAAGGGCTATAGATAGTGACTAATGAAGGCTAGATGGTGAGTATGGTGAGCTAGAAAAATAGCTAGGCAAGGTGGAAGGGTGTTGGAGGGGTTTATGAAGGTTCGGCTAGAAAGGGTGACAAGGAGGTGATGGAGGTGCTTGTAAGGTGCTTGGTTGGTTGCTTGAGGTGCTAAGCAAGCTAGAAAGGAGGTGACAAGGTGAGGTGCTAGCTAGTTTGGTTTAAAAATGGGTAAAAAGAAAGAAAAAGGGTGTCGGGTTTGTTTTATTTCGGGTTAGGGTTTAGGGTTTTAAAATGTGGATTAGGGTTAGGATTAGGGATAGATTAGGGTTTAGGATTAAGGTTTAGTGTTAAGATTAGGGTTAGGATTAAGGATTAGGGTTTAGTTTTAGGTTTAGGGTTTAGTTTTAGGTTTAAAGTGAAATTAGGGTTTTAGGGTTTCGTTTAGGGTTTAGGGTTTTAGATTAGAGTTTTAGGACGAATTAGGGTTTAGATTTAGGGTTTAGAAGTCATGCATTAAGTGCTTGTACCTTGTGCTAAAGTGGTGGTAAAGTTTAAACATGATTTAGGAGCTTAAATGACCTAATTAGGTTTTTAGGCATGATTAGCTTGTACATTGTGCTTTAGAAAGTTGTAACTTGATTTAGGAGGGAAAAGATATTCAAATGTTGTGTATTGATACTTGTACACATGTTTGAAGGCTTGCACATTCATTTTATATGTATACATTACATATAATTAGGGTTTTGATGTAAACGTTAACGTTTAATGCTTGTTTTGAAATAACGTTTTGAAAAGTACGTTAAATAGATAATGTACTTGGTAAAAATGATATTAAGATATAGACTTGACATATTAGGATGTTTATATGATATAAACATAGATAGAGATGGCATTGGTAGAGGTTGTGTGAGCTCGTTTACTTTAGTTATGTAAACTACGTTACATAATGGAATAAAATGAAAAATTTCCCTGTAAAAAGGTAGTATATATAGATGTTACATTGCATCTAATTTAATAGATGGATAATTACATTGATGAAAATTTTGGGTTGTTATAGTCCCCCAACCTTAAAGAAATCTCGTCCTGAGATTTAGTTGAATGATGGAGTGATGTTTGTAAATAATCGAGTGAACAATTTACAAATCAAAAGAAGTCTTGAGACTTATTTGTGTAATGGTAATAATGAATGATCGAAAAAGAATTATTTGTACAAACGGATTGAAAGAGAATTGTTTGTACGAATGCCATATACTTAAGCTCACTTATTTATAATTTGTCATTTACAAACAGAGGCGTCCCAATCCTTGTAACTGAGAATTTATAAATTTATAGTTTGGTGGTTTATAATTTCCTTATTCAAATGAAGAAGCGTCCTAATTCATTTCAATAAGATGATTATAAATCATCCTACTTAAGCATAAAACATGATATCAAAACGGTGTTAAGTAGAAGATGTTTCCTTGGAAGTATGATTTTCCAAAATCATGAGAAGAATAATGAGACATTAAATTGCATGATACTCATCCAGAAATCACACTTGGAGTGTTTGGCATACAATTCCTCCTTTCTGAGTAATTCCAAAATTATTCTTAGATGTTCTGCGTGTTCTTCTTTGTTATGAGAGTAGATAAGAATATCATCGATGAACACTATTACGAATTAATCCAAGTATGGTTTACACACACGTTTCATGAGATCCATGAATACAGCAGGTGCATTAGTTAAACCAAATGGCATCACTTGAATTTCATAGTGTCCATATCTTATTTTGAAAGAAGTCTTGGGAATATCTTCATCCTTTACTCTCAGTTGATGATAACCTGATCTTAAGTCGATTTTCGAGTAAACACTCAATCCTTGAAGTTGGTCGAATAAGTCATTGATCCTGGGTAATGGGTAACAATTCTTTATAGTAAGTTTATTCAACTCCCGGTAATCGATACACATTCTGAAATATCCGTCTTTTTTTAACAAATAAGACAGGAGCTCCCCAAGGTGAAGTACTTGGTTGGATAAAACCTCAGTCTGCTAACTCTTAAAGTTGGTTTGATAGTTCCTGCATTTCTGAAGGAGGTGCTCAGGCTACAGGTGTCGATCTTTTAATTAAATTGATTTGAAATTCTACTTGGCGAACGGGAGGAAGGCCAGGTATATTTTCAAGAAAAATTTCCTGACTACTGGTATGTCTTTTAGTCGTTTTTTTTGTATTACTTCTGTTCCATTACTTGAGCTATGAAAACTTGACATCCCCTAGATATATACCTTTCGGTTTTTATACAGGATATGAGGTTTAGTTGAGTTTTACTTCGATCACCTCGGATGATTAAAGTTTTACTATCGATTGAGATGTGGACGAATTTCTCGTCACAGATGATTCTAGCATGATACTTGAATAACCAATCCATACCGATGACAATGTCAAAACTACCTAGTTTAATTGGCATAAGATTAATTTCGAAAGGTTGGTTTAACAAGGTCAGAGTTGCACCCTGAATAACGGTATTATGAAATAGCGAGGTATAACAAGATTATAATTGTATTATATCATGAACAACTTGCCTTCATACTTTACATAGTTAAAATTTGACAAGTGTTGTTATTTATACCACACATCCCGTGGTAAGGTTCTAATAAAAACTATAACTAGAATCTAATCTAGTAGTCCGAGGGTCCTTTGTTTCAGCAGTTCCTGGTCTAATGGCCCACTTTGTTACAAGTCTAACATCTAACAATACAAGGTCCTGTGTAATGTAGAATGCATCTCTTACACAAAGGATGGGGTCCAACATACCCACGGTTTTCAGTTGGGGTAGCAACATAGGCCCTGAAGGTTTCCTGCCTTCTATTCTGTTGTTGGTGGTGATCATTGTTGTGGTTGTCATTGTTGTTGTTACGGTCGTTTTGGTAGTTGTTGTTGTTGAAGGTTCTTCTATCATCAAACTTTCGTTTGTGATCATTGGTTCCCTGCACAGAATTGTGCCTTGTTACTTGATCCATTAACCTCAGGGTTATGTTAATGGTTTCCTCTAAAGTTTAAGGCTTTGAAGCAGTAACATTTCCTTCAATACTTCTGGGTAATCCTCCGATGAAAGCTTCCATGAGTTTCTCGGTGTTTGGCACCATAGTGGGACACAAGGTTGCCAATTCCTGGAATCTTCTCACATATGTCTTGAGATCATTCCCCTTCATAGTCAGATTATAAAATTCGTCTTCCATCTTCTGGACCTCAGTTCGGAGACAATAATTCTTTATCAAAAGCTTTTTGAATTCAACCTAGGTAATCTTGTAAGCTTCTTCTACGGGCAAAAGAATTCCACCAGGATAAAGCTTCTTCAGTTAAAGTACCAGTAGCAAACTTCACCTTGCAGTCTTCGGTACAGTTGCTACGGGAAAACACTGATTCAGTTCGCTCAAACCAGCGGATAAGTCCAACAGCTCCTTCTGAACCTTTGAAGTTGATAGGTTGGCAGCTCATGAACTCTTTGTAGCTACACTTTCTTGCTACAGAAGCTTCTCTTTCTCTGGTGTTCCTATTGGTATTGTCAGCATTTGCCATTGTTGCAGCTTGTGCTTCCAGAGCCGCGGCAACACTGTCAGAAACGTTTCTTAATGGCAGCCTGAGTCATGGGTGGTGCTGCAGATGTTGATGTCCTCTTGGGAGCCATTCTATCAACATTTACAAGACAACATAAAATAAGAATGATATCACAAGTCATTGTTAAAATTTTCATACATAGTGGTATTGAAATCATTTGACACATTGTATGGATTCTTATTTTGATACAAGTTCTAACAAAGTAATACACATCTTTTGGTATTACATTGCAGGATATAACGGAAAAAATTTAGAATTTAAGATTTCCAGGAATGAACATTTAAACAAGCATCTGACTCATTAGATTCCTCGGGGACTGGTTCACTTCCCAGTGGTCATGGTATACTCCATAATGAGTTATCTAACTCTGCGCAGATAGACTCATCAAAGGGATAATTTGGTGGTGGTGTAGTTGACCTAACCGGTGATGAAGATCCTACTGATGAAGATGGAGATATTGGAATGGGTGATTCAACAGGAGTCTTAGTGTCTTTAGGTGGTGGAATCTCTTCGGGAGGAAAGAAATCTCGAGAATCAAACATTGGTGATAGTGGTAATACTGGAGATGGAGGCAAAACAGGCGGTGGATCAATAGGAGCTTGTGATGGGATAGGTGGTTCATTAGCAGCAGCATTATATGGATCATCATGAAAAGGTGAGATGGCTAGCGAGGCCAAAAGATACTTAGATAAATTATCTGAAGGATCAGGAGAGATGTTTCCCGGTGAGACTGGGAAATAGTCTGGTGAAGTCGGAGTATAGTCCGGAAAGTTAGAGGAAAAAGCATCCTCAATATCGGAAGTAGGATGGTTGGGAGAAGACATCACTCTGTTAACAACCCAGCGGTAAATAACATAAGTTATTTATATAATAGTATAATAGTTATGTATCTTTACATACTATTTGGGAGATGTAGTGGCACGGAGGACTTTCTTGGATGGAAAAAGAAAAGTAGTTATAGTTAAGGTTTCAACCTTGTTCTTTATAACCGTGGCTCGGATACCAATATGTAACACCCCTATTTTGACAAATATAGCAGCGGAAGCTAATCTGGGGTATTATTTCATAGTACAACAGTCATAATTATAGAAAACGAATAGTAAAGAGACGTTTGGAAAATTTAGTTATCATTCATTTATTCATCAGAGTTTTACAAAAAAGAGGTCCCAAAATCTAGAAACATAAGGTTTGAATGATAATAATTTAGCCATCTTCAAGTCCGTGCCACTTCGTGCCATAAGTTGCTCAATTTCCTGAGATAAACATGCCAAAAAGGTCAACACAATGGTTGAGTAAAATTCATAGATTTATGATAAATAGTTGAATACAAGTCATCATAGACAGTGGGTTACGTTGTTATATACCCATAGATAGTAATAATTGCAATGAGTACAATTATCATAGAAAACAGTATTATTGCCCTAAGCTCATGATATCAATATGTTAACATGGAAATCACGGTAGTGACATCGGTTGAGGAACAAATGTCCTCATGGAAAGGTAACTTGCCAAAGTTACCCATTATAATCAAATATAGTGCTATTGGTACCAGAAAGTATAGGTACACCAACGGGAGCCATCACACCCCGATAGATCTATCCACAATATTCGCGTTCACTCGCAAGTAAACTCGTCAAAACGTATACCCAAATGAAACCCCTCACATGAAGCTCCCTAGTAACGTGATACGTTATAGTTTTAAGTTTTCTTCAAAAGCTAGTCGATGATAAGTTACGTTAAATATATAACGTAATTGATTTATAATGCGTCGATCGATGATTAATAACGATACATGTGTCGGGTTTTAATAAAATCAAGTTTTATAATATTTATATATATTTGTATAATTAATATAAAAAATATTATATTTTATATTTTTAAGTTTGCAAAAATGGCAATATATACCCTTTGTTTATAAACTTTTACAAGTTTAGTCCTTTATATATAAAGTATATATAATTTAAACCTTTAACTTTAGAACTTGGAAAAATAGGTCCTTATAGTTATAACTTTGGAATAATGACATTTTCAGCCCCTTTAGTTATAAATTTCAGAAAGTTACGATATACCCCTTGCATGAAAATAATTTACAAATCAAGTCCAAAAAGCCATGCAAGCTTATTTTAGGGTTCTAAATTATATTTGCAAGTTATAGCTTATTAGAATAAGCTGAAATAAGATGTTCTAATGTAACAAAAGTTTAGAAAAAGGATTCGTTAGCTAGAAAATCAAAACTAGTCGTTTTTAGGGTTTTAATAAAAAACGCATGGGTTTGAGGATTCAAGGCTTTAACAAGAGTTCATATATGATCTTAAGAGTATTATGAACATTCTAATACAGGTTATAAGCTTATTGAACAAGATTGTGAGCTTACTTGAGCTAAAATGGGTCAAAATGGGGTTTTCGGGTTCGTACGCCTAGTAATGACTTCAAGGTTTCTTTTCTCTTGATTATTGGCTTCTATTTTGAGCTTAGGGACTTCAATTGATCCTCCTTGGTCTTGTTTAAGACTCTATTTAAGTGGTGATAAGTTTTTGAGGTATGTTTGAATGGTTGCTTGGATTCGGCTATATATAGGGGTGAAACAAGCCTTAGTGCCCAAGTTTACATGATGTAATGGATCTAGGGATGTATATAGATGACCAAGGGAGGGCTAGTGATGAGTAAGGTGGGCTAAGAAACTAGGAATGCAAGGTGTAAGGGTTTTGAAGGGGTTTAGGTATAAAGGAGGACAAGTAGGTGATAAAGCAAGACTTGGTGGCCAAGGTGGTGATGAAGGTGCTTAGTAGGCTGCTTGGTGACTTGGTGGTGATGTCATGGAGGTGCTTGAGGAGTTAGGGTGCTAGCTTGACTTAAAAATGGGTAAAAAATATATTAAAAGGGGTGTCGGGTTCATTTTATTTCGGGTTAAGATTTAGGGTTTTGAATTCGAGTTAGGGTTAGGTTTTAAGATAGTTTAAGGTTTAGGATTAGTGTTAGGATTAAGGTTTAGGGTTTAGGATTAAGGTTTAGGGCTTAGTTTTAAGGTTTAGGGTTTAGTTTTAGGTTTAAAGTGAAATTAGGGTTTTAGGGTTTCGTTTAGGGTTTAGAGTTTTAGATTAGGGTTTTAGGATGAATTAGGGTTTAGGTTTAAGGTTTAGAAGTCATGGATTAAGTGCTTGTACCTTGTGCTAAAGTGGTGGTAAAGTTTAAACATGATTTAGGAGCTTAAATGACCTAATTAGGTTTTTAGGTATGATTAGCTTGTACATTGTGCTTTAGAAAGTTGTAACTTGATTTAGGAGGGAAAAGATATTCAAATGTTGTGCATGGTACACTTGTACACATGATTTAGAGGCTTGCACATTCATTTTATATGTACACATTACATATAATTAGGGTTTTGATATAAACTTTTAACGTTTAATGCTTGTTTTGGAATAACGTTATAAATGGTATGTTAAATGGATAACGTATATGGTAAAAATGATATTTAAACATAGACTTGACATATTAGGGTGTTTACATGATATAAACATAGATATAGATGGCATTGGTAGAGGTTGTGTGAGCTCGTTTACTTTAGTTATGTAAACTACGTTAAATAATGGAATAAACCGAAAAATTTCCCTGTAAAAAGGTGATATATAAAGTGCATCTAATTTAATAGATGGATATTTACATTGATGAAAATTTCGGGTTGTTATACTATGCCTTAGAGAGGGTTGGTTGTTCATTTGGTTATTCATCATAATACATTTTCCTTTCTTTCTCTCATTAAGTGCTACAACCCTCCTTTCTCTCTTTAAACTTTCTATCTTGATTAAATTGTTAAGTGATTTGATACTTCTACATAAAGAAAAATAATAATAAATAAAGTTAAACCATATTAAGAGGTAGTAAGACCACCCTTTTCACATCATGTTGGGTAAGAGTCTTGATATTCCAATCGCCTCTAAAAGAGAAAAAAACAAGCACGTGTATTGACCTAAATGTCTGACCGCATCTGAATGAATCATATTAAGAAGTTATGAAATGCCCATAATTTTTTAGCTGCTATACTAAAACTGTATAACTAAAAATCCGTATAACACCATTTTCAAAAAACATGAAATCTGGAAAGTATAAAATACATTCAATAAAAGTATTCCGGTACATGAGTTTCATAAATAATTGTGTGGAAGCGTAAATACTATGAGTGTGGTTGTTGACCCAAACACTCCTAGTTTGAACCATAATCACGTGTATACATTTTAATACTTAAAGTTGACTAATACAATTATGAACTTGAAAGGACATATAACTAAAATAGTTTGGGGGTGTTAACAAGCTGTGAATAAATGGCCACTGCTAAAACATAAACTACAATATTCCATGATATTCAATGCTAAATAATCATAATCTTGCTAATTTCCTTTGCTTCATTTCCTTTACTAATATGGAGCTAATGTCGTACTATGACTGTATTATTGTCATTTAACCCGAGCTATTAGTTGT
>BQNB010212053.1:0-10156 GCA_026074375.1 Tanacetum coccineum
GTATTTATAAAGAAAATATTGCATTTTTAAAATATGATGTCTAAGTAAAAGATATTTCTATAAAAGAGCTTAAAATTAGTTGGAAAATGCTTTAAAAGAAAAAGATGATTTGAAGCTTAAACTAGAAAATTTTGAGACATCTTCTAAAAATCTAACTAAACTGATGAATAGTCAAATAAGAGCTAAAGACAAGACTAGTCTTGGTTATGATAGTCATGTGAATGAGAGTGTAGTACTTGATAATGTGGTTGATAGTGCGTTTGACAGTCATGAAAGTGATAGGGATAATAATTAAGTAAATGATAGGTTTAAAAAGAGTAAGGGATATCATGGAGTTCCCCCTACACTAGGAACTTCAAGCCCGCAAGAGCTGACTTATCCTTTGCTGGGTTAGATGATTTTGTCTATAAGTCTAAAGTGAGTGAAACTATTTCTAGTAAGGATAGTTTGGATACAACTGCATCTGAAACTAGTAAGGAGAGTTTGGAAAAGCCTAAAACTATTAGGCCTAGTGCTCCTATCATTGAAGATTGGAAGTCTGATAGTGATGATGACTGTTAGGTTAGACCTTCAATTGAACAGAATAAACCTAGTTATGCTAAAATTAATTTTGTTAAACCAGTTGAAAATACTAAGAAATCTGTTATTGAACTACATACATATAGGCAAGCTGAAAACCTTAGAAAAAGTTAAGATTCTTGGGTTAACAAAAGAAATTAGAATGAAATAATGACTCAGAAACTAGGGAATGGTTTTGAGTTTAAGAAGAAAGCTTGTTTTGTATGTGGAAGTGTTAACCATTTAATCAAGGACTGTAACTTCTATGAGAATAAAATGGTAGGAAAATATGTATTGAATAATGAGGGTAAGGTTACTGGTCAAAGGGAAGTTAGACCAGTATGGAACAATGCTCAGAGGGTGAACCACCAAAATAAATTGACTCACCCACATCCTAGAAGGAATTTTGTTCCATCAGTAGTAATAACAAACTCAGGCAAAGTACCAGTTAATACTACTAAGCAAAGCTTCTCAAGAGCAGCAATATCAAATAGTACTGCTAGAGATGTTAATACTGTTGCATCTAGACAAACTGTAAATGGTGCAAAACCAAGTTCAAATGTTTTTCATAAGTCACATTAACCAGTTAGGAGGATTTTTACTCAAAAAGAAGCACCTAAAACCAGTATTTTAAAAGGAAAAGTTAGTATTGCTAAGGTAAATAATGTAACTACTGCTGGGCCAAAAGCAGTAGTAAGTGCTGCTGAGGGAAATGGGGAAAATGTTGTTAAGTCCTCAGCATGCTGGATTTGGATACCAACAAGAAACGTTATTGACCATATCTCCAAAGACAGTGGATCATATACTCCTAAAATATTTGATTATGTTGATCCACAAGGCAGACTCAACTCAGTAGTGGCTTGGGTCCCCAAGAGAAACTAATTCTCTTATTTTGAGTGCAGGGTAATCCACAATATACTTTACAAGATCAAGCGATTTTTGACTATGGATGCTCTAGATATATGATAGGAAACAAGTTCTACCTCTCATATTATCAAGATATTAATGGTGGATTTGTTGCATTTGCATGAAGTCCTAAAGGAGATAAAATTACTATAAAAGGTAAAATTAGAACTGGGAAATTAGACTTTGAAGATGTATACTTTGTAAAGGAACTTAAGTTTAACATTTTCTTTGTCTCACAAATGTGTGACAAGAAAAACAATGTTCTTTTCATTGAGACTGAATGTCTTATTCTATCTCCTCACTTTAAGCTACTTAATGAAAGTCAAATCTTGCTTAAAGTTCCTAGACAGAACAATATATACAGTTTTGATCTAAAGAATGTTGTTCCTTTAGGAGGTTTGACTTGTTTATTTGCAAAAGCTACAATATATGACTCTAATTTATGGAATAGAAGGCTTGGTCATGTAAACTTTAAAACTATGAACAAACTTGTGAGGGGAAACCTTGTTAGAGGTTTACCTTCAAAGTTTTTTTAAAATGATCATACATGTGCTGCCTGTCAGAAAGGAAAGTAGCACAAAGCCTCATATAAAACCAAGTCTGTGAGGTTTATTTGCAAACCATTACAATTATTACATATGGATTTATTTGGCCTAGTTTCAGTGAGGAGTATAAATAACAAGACTTATTGCCTAGTTATCACTGATGACTATAGTAGATTCAGTTAGGTTTTCTTTTTGGCCACTAAGAATGAGAATCTTGAGATCCTCAAAAACTTCATAACTGGCATAGAAAACCAAATAGATCATAAGGTTAAAGCAATCAAATGTGACAATGGAACTGAATTCAAGAATCGGATTATGAATGAGTTCTATGAAATGAAGGGTTTTAGAAGGGAATTTAGTGTTGCTAGGACTCCTTAGCAAAATGGTGTTGCTGAGAGAAAGTATAAGACACTAATAGAGGCAGCTAGAACTATGCTAGTAGATTCCAAATTGCCAACTACCTTTTGGGCTGAAGCAGTTAATACTGCTTGCTATGTCCAAAATATGGTGTTAGTTATTAAGCCTAACAACAAGACCCCTTATGAACTTTTTCTAGGAAGAAAACCTGCCTTGAGCTTCATGAGACCATTTAGGTGTCATGTTACAATCCTAAATACCTTTGATCACCTAGGTAAGTTAGATGGAAAATCTGATGATGGTTTCTTTGTGGGATACTTTATCAACAGTAAAGCATTTAGAGTGTTTAACACTAGAACCAAATTTATAGAGGAGAACCTGCACATAAATTTTCTTAAAAACAAACCAAATGTTACAGGAACTGGACCTAACTGGCTGTTTGATATTAATACTCTAACCATGTCTATGAATTATCAACCAATTTTTGCAGGGAATCAATCTAATGGTCATGCAAGTACCAAAGCAAATATTGATGCAGGATAAGCTAGAAAGAATACAGTTCCTGATCCACAATATGTACTGCTACCATTTTGACTTCTGATTCTCAATGTCCAAAGAGCTCAGAAGATGAGGTTGGTGATGATGCTAGAAAGAAGCATGAAGTTCTAGATCCAGTAAAAGAAGGTGACATAAATGGTCAGGGGGAGGCTGCTGACACTAATAGCACTAACAGACTTAATATTGTTAGATCATCAGTTAACACTGTTAGTCCTACTTTTACTACTATGGATCCAGGACAAAAAAGAACACAAAGGAATGAGTTTAAAAGTGTGTTTGGACAAGAAAAGGATGCTCATGGCAACAGTACCTACATGATATTTACTCCTGTTAGTGCTGCTGGATCCTTTTATGATAATATTGGTAGATCAATTACTATTAATGCTGCTACTCTTCCTAATGGTGATCTTCCTACTGATCCTCTCATGCCAGAGTTGGAGGATACTGCTGATCTTCATGATACTAGTATCTTTAGTGGTGCATATGATGATGAAGATGTAGGTGCAGAGGCTGACCTTAACAACTTGGAGACAACCATGAATGTCAGTCCTATTCCCACAACCAGTATTCATAAGGATCATCCTAAAAACTAGATCATTGGAGACATAAATTTAGCTACTCAAACAAGAAGGATGACCAAGATGTCTAAAGAACATGCTATAGTCAGTTACATTAACAAGTAGAGGAGAACAAGTCACAAGGATTATCAAAACTCTTTATTTGCCTATTTTCTCTCTCAAATAGGACCCAAGAAGGTGATTCAAGCTTTGGCTGATCCAAGCTGGGTAGAGTCAATACAAGAGGAGTTACTCTAGTTTAGATTGCAGAAGGTTTAGAGATTGGTTGATTTACCTAAAGGCAAACATGCCATTGGAACAAAATGGGTCTATAGAAACAAGAAAGATGAGAGAGGGATAGTAGTTAGAAATAAGGCAAGACTGGTTGCACAAGGTTACACCCAAGAAGAAGGAATTGAGTATGATGAGGTTTTTGCTGCCTGTGATAGGATAGATGCAATCAAACTTATTCTTTGGGTATGCATCATTTATGTGGTTCATTGTGTCCAGATGAGACGTAAAAAGTGCTTTTATATGGCACACATATATAGAGGAGGTGTTGTGTGCCACCTCCTGGTTTGAAAGATCCCACAGTTTCCTAATATAATTTCCAAACAAAGTTTATAAGGTAGAAAAAGCTTTATATGGTCTACATCAATCTATTAGAGCTTGGTATGAGACTTTGTCTACCTACTTATTAGAAAATGGATTTAGAAGAGGGTTTATAGATAAAACTTTGTTTATCAAGAAGAGCAAAGGTGATATCCTGTTAGTACAGGTGTATGTTGATGACATCATCTTTGGGTCTACTAAGAAGTCTTTATGTATAGAGTTTGAAAGTTTGATGCACAAGAAGTTTCAGATGAGTTCTATGGGGGAGCTCACTTTCTTCTTACAGTTGCAAGTCATACAGAGAAATAATGGAATCTTCATTAGCCAAGACAAGTATGTGGCTGATATATTGAAGAAATTTTATTTTTCTTTAGTAAAGACATCAAGCACTCCAATATAGACTAACAAGGCATTGCTTAAGGATGAAGAAGCTAAATATATAGATGTTCATTTATACAGATCAATGATTGGATCATTGATGTACTAACAGCTTTTAGGCCTGACATAATGTTTGCTGTTTGTGCTTGTGCAAGGTTCCAAGTTACTCATAAAGTCTCACATCTTTATGCAGTGAAGAGGATCTTTAGATACTTAAAAGGTCAGCTTAAATTGGGCCTTTGGTATCTTAGAGATTTACCATTTGACTTGGAAGCCTTTTCTGATAGTGATTATGCTGGAGCTAGCCTTAACAGGAAATCCACAATAGGAGGTTGTTAATTTCTTGGCAAAAGGTTGATTTCATGGCAATGTAAAAAAGCAAACTATAGTTGCCAACTCCACTACTGAAGCAGAGTATGTTGCTATTGCTAATTGCTGTGGACATGTGTTATGGATTCAAAATCAGATGCTTGATTATGGATTCAATTTCATGAACACCAAGATTTACATTGATAATGAAAGCGCCATTTGTATTGTGAAGAATCCAGTGTTTCATTCTAAAACTAAGCACATTGAAATAAGACACCATTTCGTCAGAGATTCTTATAAGAAGAAGTTGATTCAATTGATCAATGTTGCAGATCTTCTCACAGAGGCTTTTGATGTTAGCAGGTTTAACTTTTTGATTGCTAGCATTGGATTACTTAATCTCTGAAGTATTGTTTAAGGGGAGGTTACTTAAGACTGGATGAAAGGGAATGTAATATTAAGCAGAAGTGGGTGAAGGGTCAGGATAACCCACTGATCCCCAACACACATCTACATTTGCTTAACTCTCTAATGAAGAACCAATCACTGTTTTATCATCATCTCAACTCAAAAAGACCTACAAACCTAGGAAAGCCAAAAGGACCACTGAGATATCCTAATATAGTGGACCTACTCACCTTGTTACAGATGAGACTGCATATAAGGAGTGGGAATACATAATGGAAAGGGCTGCCACTATTGCTTCTAGCTTAGAAGCATAACAGGACAGTGGTAACATAAATAGGACCCAATCCATGGCAACACTTAATAAGCCTCTTCCTTAAAGAATTAGTTTAGGTAGTGGTCCCTGGTGCCAAGTTACCATATTGGAGGTACATAAGCTCAAACTAGGTTTAGGGCTACATCTAAACCGTCTAATAATCCACCTCTCTCAAGAGTTAACACACTTAGAAGTAGGGAGGATAGTAGGAAACCTAAAGGAATTGATGAAAATTGTTGCTTACCAGTATCTACTTTCTATTCATGGGTTGTACATAAATATGGATCCTCATGAATTCTCACATGTCTTTCTAGTCATTTATAGTGTGCTTGTGATGAATAGAGGCATGTTGTTGCATAGTTATTGGAGAAAAACTTAATACTGTTCGACTAATATTAGTACTGCTAGGCAAAAAAGTTAATAATGCTTGGCTAATATTAGTATTGATGCATTACCGTTAATACAGTTTGAAGCATAACATATTTTCATTAATCAACTATAGCGGTTGAGATATTTCCACCAACAACTTCGTTTATAAGGGTCTATACTTTGGATAATTCTTGATCTTTCTTTCCCTTATAAGCTTTCTTTAAGATAAAGATTCACTCTTATTCAGTCAGTCCAATAACAACCTTAAGCTCCCTATATAAAATCTCAATTACCTTCACCCAACACATATAACTTTCAAAAGCGTACCTAAACCCAGCACTTAATTTGACTCTTGCCGTTTCAACCACTTTCATACTCTACAATGGCAAATTTGAAGTACTGTGATCAACAAAACATGGTTGCTCTCTTAGAGAAAATAGATGGAAATGAAGGCTTTCATTAGATAGTGGATTTTCTAAATGCTTCTCACATCAGGTTTGCTCTCTTTGAAAATCCTACTATCTATAATTCTCACATCAAATAGTTTTGACAAACTACTACTGTTAATACACTTGATAATGGGGAACAAGAAATAATTGCCACAGTTGATGGTCATGTTAAAACTATTACTATAGCATCTGTTAGGAAATATATCAAATTAGCGGATGCTGGTGGTCTTAGTTCATTACCAAATACTGAAATTGTTAACCAACTCTCACTGATGGGGTATGCCATAACTTCTGATAAATTAAGTTTTCAAAAAGGCCACTTTTCCCCTTAGTAGAGGTTCATGATCCATACCATTCTTCATTTTTTATGTCCAAAGAAAACAGCTTGGGAATAGTTTAGTAGTAATATTGCAACTGCTATAATTTTCTTGGCCACAAATAGGATTTTTAATTTTTCAAAATTGATTTTTGATGGTTTGGTGAAAAACTTAGATAGTTAAAGTAAAATTCTAATGTATCTAAGATTTATTCAAATCTTTTTGAACGAAAGGAACATGTTGCTTTCTTCACACAAAAGAACTTATATCACTCCTAACCTTACACAAAAAATGTTTAGTAACATGAGAAGGGTCACCAAGGGATATTCTAGGGAGGAAACACCTTTATTTCCCACTATGCTTGCTATTGACCAACCTAGTCAGGGTGAAGGATTAACAATCCCAGCTGGATCCCAACACACACCCCTTCTGGCACCATATACTGAAACACACTCAGATACAAGAGCTCAATCACCTATTACTGAACCATATACATCACCACCACAAATAACTGAACCACCAACTTCATCAATAATTAGGGAAACTATCAGATAGGAAGTTGAGATTCCTCAGTCCAACTTTCCTACTCAGACCCCAGTTGCAGATGAGGTTGCATTCACAGGTGTGAATGTTGTTCATGGAGGGGCTGCTACTACTGTCTCTAGCATAGATGCAAGATAGGGCAGTGGTAGCATCCCTAAGTCCCCTACCATTCCCCATGATTCACCTCTCCTAGGAGGTCACACACCTAGAAGTGATGAGGGTAGCTTACCACTACATAAATTAACGGTTCTCTATACAAAATTGTCAAACAAGGTGGAAAGCTTGGAGACAGAGTTGAAGTAAACAAAACAAATCTTTGGTGATGCTTTTACTAAACTCATAAAAAATGTGAAGAAGTTAGAGCAAACTATCCAAACAAGCCAAGATAGAAGGAGAGCTAAAATTATGGTTTCTGATGATGAAGAAGATGAGGAGGATCCTTCCAAACAAGGGAGGAGTTTGATAGAAGAAATGGATTTAGATGCTAGAATTTCATTGGTTCCACCATAAGTTTCAACTGCTGTTCCAGAAGTTACTACTGCTGATGCAGAACTTAACACTGCTAGTACATTTGTTAGTACTGCCAGTTCTCAAAGACATACAGATACTACTGCAGAAACACTTATGGAGATCAGAAAGAGTGCTGCTAAAATTAAGGGTAAAGCCATTATGCTAGAATCTGAGCAACCAAAGAAGATCAAAAAGAGAATTAAAATTCAAATGAGTCTTGATGAAGAATTAGCTCAGACGTTGCATGAAGAAGCACAAGCAAGATTTAATGCAGAACTAGAAGCAGAGTTTGATGCAGAAGTAGCTCAAAAGCTACAAGAAGAGCTTGATGCAGTAGAAAGATAGAGAATGGCTCAAGTGCATCAAGCAACTCAGGGTTTTACAGATGCTGAATGGGATAATGTATTGGCTACTGGTATGTGCTTAAATACACATACCTTTGACCTTTAAAAACGAACTTAAATGACAAAAAACGTACCAAAAATACATTGTATTTGTATGTTTTCACTTATATTGTGCAGGAAATGGCTATCCGACAAAAGGACGAAAAATCAAGCCAAAACAAACAAAACTGAGCATGGAATGGAAAGCGTGAAAAAGCCAAAGTCAAAGTCAAAGTCAACCAAAAAGTCAACACTGAAATGTCAAAGTCAAAGACAAAGCCGACATCGAAGAAATGTTAAATAGGCTCACCCGTACCCATCTAATGGGCTGGGTCAGCCCATTTAAACATTATGAATAGAACATGGCCCAAATCCTTATCTTACTACACGACCCAAAAACAAATATTTGAGGCCCAATCATATTACTGTCGTTAGTCCTTATGGTTATTACACCATTAGTCCTTTAGGGACTAACGATGCAAACACCTAGCAAACGACAAGGACCAAATCTGCCAATCCTCCTATATAGTTTGCACCACAAGGACCATATTTGAAAAGGGACCATACTACTTGAAGGGATTATATTGCCAAAACCATAAACTTATGCACAGTTATCCCCAAAACCTATAAAAACTCATTTTCCCGCCAAGAACCCTGTTCACCCATCCCTTCCACCCACGTGCTACTATTTATATATCACTATCACTCTCCCCAAACCCCACATACTCACCCTACTCTAAAACCCCAAGTGCCATGTTGGCAATCCATACTCATCCCATTGGTTAAAGGGTTAAGACAAGAAAATGGAGGGCAAGGATTAAATTGCTTGATGACCAAGATGGAATGAAGGGCTTGGATAAGGCTTACATTTTCCTCTCACAACAAAAGCACAACAAGTACAAGACCCTGCAGTTTAGCATTTGATATAAGTAGTTAGGCCTTTCTTTATAAATAGTAACTAGGAGTAGGATAATTTACTTTTTAATGTTTATAATTTATGTTTTAAGTATTTAAATTATGTATTTTACTTTTGAAAAGCCTTATAACCATTTTAAGTTTTTAATGAAAATTTCAGTTTTCATGTTTTTAGCAATTCTGTTTTTATGCATTTAAGCTTACTCCTGTGTACAAGTCATTTTATAAGCTGCTACAAAAAAGCTCAAACAAAACTTTTAAAGCTTACTTGAGCTTCTTGTTTAAGAACATTGCAATTTGATTTGAGTTTGTGGTTTCTAAGAGCTTTTAGATGATAAGCTTGCCATGGAAGAGTTTATGGGGTTATTAGACTGCTTATTTCAAATAAGCTGGGTAGGTTAGAGCTAATTAGGGTTATTTATTCCCTGTTTTGAGCAAAGGGAATAAGGTACACTTCACATTTCTCATTTTTGAGCTTAATTTCTGATTTACTCATTTACTTGCTTAATTTGCTTAATTTTGTTTAATTATGCTTAATATCTGTTTAATTGATCTTTATTTGCTTAATACTACATCTGTTTGAGCTTCTTTCACCTTTTCATAGTGTAAAAATGCATTTGGAGTTTCTAAAGGGGTGTTTGGGATAAGGTTATAAAATGGGTCAAAATTGAGTGTAAAGATGTTTGGTCATTAATCTAAATTTGTTAAGCTCCTTTAAGTTATTTTAAACAACTTTTATTAGATTTGAAAGTTTAAAACTCATTTTCAAAGATTTTTGTATGTGAGGTTTGAATCTGTGGTAGTTTGAGTTTGGTAACATAGCTTATTTGTTTATGTTTTGATTAGATGATAATAGGTGTAGGTTTCATGCTTGTTTTTTTATTCACATTGGAATAGAATATGTCTTGTTTAAAGTCTGTTTTTGTCATGTGTGTTTGTCTAGGTTTCTAAGTCTATTGTTTAAGCTTTAAATCTAGTTTTTTTATTCTAAATGTAGGGTAGATTTAGGTTGTTAATGAATGTGAGAATGATAGCATATGCTCTTTGGACATCTAGCTCCATCTGTTTCAGCTTATTTCATGGTTTTTACTTGTTTTACTTGCTTAAAATTAAGGCTGCATAAAGCCCAAATGTCTTTTGAAGAAAACCAATCAGAGTCAAATCTGTGT
>BQNB010212061.1:0-10156 GCA_026074375.1 Tanacetum coccineum
GTGTAATACTTCTTCACTTGATAATGGAAGTATTCTTCTCTTGCACTTGAGGAATTGAGCTTGGATCACTTAGAAACAAAGCTTTATAATTATATGGTCAAAGGATTTTATACACTTTTTCGGGGTCGTTTAGCCCCCTAAATAGTGCATTTATGCCCAAAATAGGTACTTAATCGTTCCTTTTCAGGTATTTCACATTTAGAAAGCATTTGGAAAAAATACACATGACTTGGGCTCGAAAGATGAGCCATTTAGTGGCAGTACCACTAATCATTCCGATGCTCTTCCTTCTAGTTCTTCTCCGGTGAAGACTAGTGATAATCTTGAGGAGTTCGCCGATGAACTTACTCTTCTTACCCGAGGGTTTCCTAAAGGTAGGGCCATGATCTGTCTACATTTCACTTCTCCCGTATCCTGCCTGGCGGGATTAGGTATCGTTGTTGTTGTTATTTTTGTCAATTTGAGCATAATAATGTTTATCCCAAATCACACACACACACATGCAAATTAACATACACGTAGTATAATCATTGTCGTATTCTTTCTCAAGAAGGCCGTTATATTCCTTGGCGGAAGCAACTTCGCCTCGAAGTGAACCCTCAGTAGCCTCAAGACCATCCAATGTGTACAATAATATGTTAGCTTCGTGCAAAATGAAACAAAAAGTTAATATTTGTAGGCATAACGATTGATGATTGAAAGAGATCATGTCATGGACTAGGTCACAAACTATATGACTAATGAGTAAATGACTTATTGATGTTGACCCATGTAAAGCTAATCAATAACACGTATTTGCTTTAAACCGTGTTACGGATTGTATTGATTTAACCATTTTCTAACGATGTGAATAAATTTAGACCTTTTGGAGGAAAGAAGAGAGCAAGCAGCAATCCAGGAAGCAAAAAAGTAAAGCCAATATGGAGAAATACTATAACGCCAGGGTCCGCAGCACAAGCTTCCGTCTGGGAGACCTCGTCTACCGGAGCAATGAAGCAAGCCATGCGAAAGCTTATTCATTAAGCTGTGACCATAAGCTTATTTTTCCTAGGATTCTCATCACATTTAGGAGTTTTTGGGAATTTTTCGTAATTTTTCATTATCGTTTGTTATTTTTAAACATTTATTTTTATCAAAAACTTTAAAAAATCATAAAAATAGAAAAATAATCAAAAAAAATATAATTCTTTTTTAGAAAATTTTCTTTTATCGTAAAGTTTCTAGAAAAATTAATTTTGCTTTCGTAGGGTTTAATTTGCAAAATTTCATTTTTTAAAGAACGGGATTTCTCTCTCTCTCTCTCTCTATCTCTATCTCTCTCTCTGTGTGTGTGTTTCAATTGTTGTCACCATGTGGATGCCCTGCCACGTAGCTTGGTAGCGATCAATGAAACCCTTTTGTTTTCAGGAACCTCTTTGAATTAAAACACATCTTCAACCGCAACAAGCCAATCAATGAACCCCTCAGGATTCAAAGTATTCCCATCAAACTCAAAATATTGACTCTCATTCCAGACTCCCAATGCCTATTATCATCCCTTTGATTTCGCCTTGGTCGATCCGGCTGTTCATCAGAAAATGAACCATCACCGTCAAAAAACGAGTTTTCTAACTCTTTACCTTCACTTCCCCGACCGTTATGATCCCCACGTCTTTTTGGATTCATCATGTAATTCATTCGATCAACCAATTGATCAACAAACTGATCTAATCGCTCCTCCATTCTTGCCTTAACACGCTGCTTAAATTCTTGTTCATACACGTCATTAATATTCATATTTCTCCTTGGAGGCATCTTAATCAGGAACTTCAGCTCTTGATACCAACTGATGTAGACTAAAAAATGAGATAACAAATCAATCTTGTTGATTCACATGAATACCAGGATTGATTCTTCCAACAATCGTTGATTTCTTAGCAAACTGCCAAAAATAGACTTTTTGTATTTCTTGAAACTGAATAGCCAGATGCCTAGTACAATAGTTAAATAGAAAAACAAAACTGAAACCTAAAAGAAAAACGGGGCGAAAGTTATGCTAAAAACAAAAGTCCAAAATACCCGAAAAATACAAAAATGCAAATAACTTCTAAAATATAGTGTTTCGGGGCTCGAAATTTCCGTAACCCGACTGTGTCATGTTACCACGGCATTCTCCTCGCTCCAAGCTTCGAATCGGCTGATCGTGGGCCTGAAACGGACACCCTGAGCCCAAGTTATGTCATTTTGATGAAAGCCCTTTTCTTCATACGATCTTGGGCTTCTAAAAACAATTGGGCCTGTTCTTCAACACTTGGGCCTGCATCATAGTCTTATTAATAGATGTGGTTAACAAAACTATACAGTAGAATATGCTAGTGATGCAAATCCAAACCGGTTTTTTAAAAAACCAGTCGAAAAAACCGAAACCGGTTTTTTTAAAAACCGGTTTTTTTTAACCGGTTCGGTTAAATATAACCATACCGGTTTTTTAATTTTTTTTTTAATTTTTTTTTTTATAACCGTTACTAGTTTTTTAAAAAAAAACCGGTTTTAACCGGTTAAAAAATCCGGTCAACAAGGAAGTCAAACTAGCCGTTTCAATTTTTTTTTTAAAAAACCGGTTTTAACCGGTTTTTTTCGTTTTTTTTAAAAAAAAACACAACGGCTACTAGCCTTTTAAACCCTTTTTTTGATGATTTTAGGGCATGGCTTAGTACTATAAATACATGTAATGGGTTGGGGTTGAAAACACATCAAAAACACTCACTAATCTCTCTTTTTCTCTCTAATCGTGATATATATACTCTAATTTCTCAAATCCCTCTATAATGGAAAACTCACAATCACAACAAGCTTCCACTAATCCCTCCATTTCTACTAGCCATGTACGAAAAGTTTACACAAATGAAGATGTGGTGCGAATTAGACCAACTACGAGAAAAGGCGATGTTTGGTCTAATTACGATATGTGTATTATGATGATGGGGTGGAAAAGCGCGTTGCAAGAAATGTATGATATTTTATAACCCCGCGTCTAACACTACACTCCGGACTCATAAGAACGGTTGTAATGCGGTTAGCCAAAATGATACGTCACAAGGTACTATTGGTGCGGATGGTCAAGTTTTTATATTTGATATGATAGCGGTTCGATACTTCTTTACGAAGTTTTGTCATTCAACAAGCGCTTCCATTCATCACTTCGACAACGTCAAGGCTTACGAGATCATCAAAAGGAGGCTACAACCGCGGTATCAACAATGTAAGTCTACTACTCTAGAAGTGTTGCTTTTAAATTTATAGGAAACGGCGAAAAAGATATTATTGAAGATTTTCGTGATTATAAATATGGTGATTCTATAACTACGATACTTGACCGCACGCATGGTACGACAAATTTCTTATTTAGCCAGTTACGGCTCATTGGTTTTTAATCCCAATCTGGTTTATTATTGAAACGGACAATTGCTTTTAAACTATTTTTGTTATCCTCATACGGGATCTAATTTAAAGAAAAAATTTTGCATGACCTTTTAATTGAATATAATTTAATGAAAAAGTTTTTACATTTCACTAGATATCATCCAATAATACTAGAGCTATGATTTGTTAAAATACGTATAAAACCCTTTTAGATGTCATTTTTTTTTCATCTCCCTTTTTGATGCTCATAAGTTATAAATTTATCCGTGCGCGACGCAATTAAAGATATGTGATAGTTTACAGGATATAACACATATGGGATTATAGTAACTATATATAGATTTCGAGTAACAACGACAACTGAACTATAGACAGTTTGAGCGAGGAAAACAATATGGTGCGAGACCACTAGGACATCATCTATCTATATCATATATGTGATTCTATTAGTAGGTTAAATATTGTGTAACTTTGTTATTGATGGGTAAGCACACCCACACATGGAATTCTTATCATGCATTGATGTATTGAAAATTGAGTTAGCGATTAGGGCGGCGGCGGGCGGGGGTGGAGTGGGGGACTTTGAGTACATGGTGGGGGGGGGCGGAGGGGGGGGAGGTGGGTGGGGGGAATATGCGAACACATGTTCAATAAAATTAACAAGTCCGTTTCGAAAGGCGAGGCGGGGCGGGAGAGGAGTGTGGGGGGGAATTGTACAAGTTAGTTTTATTTAATTTGATTAAAAAATGAAGGGCTGTGATTAGTTCATTGAAATCTTTAATAAATTGTAGGTCTATGTTGAACTTTTCTCATATATAAACATAGCAACAAAACTAAAATTGACCAACTTCAAACTAATTGTAAAAACTAAATTTTGTAAAAACTAAAATTGACCAACTTCACATGATTAAAAGATAATAATAGCATATTGTTGAGGTGTTTGGTAAGCTGTACTTTGATTTTTTCAAAAGTTTGAACCAATTTGTTTATAGGATGATCGATGTAACATTGCTATACGTTTAATATATCATTGTACTTTTCATTTAATATTAGTTTGAACTTGGGATAATAATTTGCGTCATACACGTTTAGAATTTTTGGATCCGCCATTGTCCGAGACTCACCCTAGTTAGGTCTTTGTACATCAATGTCAGAGTCGTCCCATTGTTTTTTGTGGCCTTAGACAATAACAACAAATATGTCCTATTACAATCGTAAAGTAACGGGAAATTGCATATAAACTTGAAGCGGTGCTAATCAAGGTTAACATTCATGCGTGAAAGGTGAGAATGGATTGTTTGCCTACCCGTCTTAATATATCCCAGAGAGGTATAAATATTCCGTCTATTCTTTGTCTCGTTTGTGGTAGCGTCATGGAATCGCCAAGTCATTTATTTTTTGATTGCCTTGTTGCGAAAGATAATTTTCCCAAGATTTGCCGTTGGTGGGAGGTGGATTTCATGGAAGTGCATACGTTCGATGAATGAGTTTCTTGGATCGTAAATCTTCGGATTCATATCAAGCATAAAAGGTTGTTAGAAGGGGTGTGTTTTGGGTTGTGGTGGCTAATTTGGGCTTATCGTAATAAGTGTGTCTTTGGTGTGGTTTCTCCTTCTAAGGCGGTTATTTTTGATGATGTTGTGTCGTATTCTTTTTATTGGAGTCGGTTTAGATGTAATGTGTCGTTTAGTTGGGTTGATTGGCTAAAAAATCCTCATCTTGTAACTTTGTAATTCTTCTAGCTTCTTGCTAGTTTTTTAATAAAGTGCTGTTAAAAAAAAAGACACGAGAGAAAGATAAATGATTATAAGTATTATACTGTAAACTGTTAACTTAGTGCTAATTTCCTTAACTCTTAAACGAGAGGTTAATGATTTAAAACTCGCTAAGTGTGTATATTTAGGGGTGGTCATGGAAAAAGGTCAGAAACGGTCCCGAGATTAGCTTAATGAGGTCGCGTACATTTGAGTAAATAAGACTCGTCTTTTCTAAATAAACTGAACAGGAAAAACCACGTCTGATTTTTGTTAGCCCGTGTTAGTCAATGTAATTTATGATAGTCAAAGTTTCTAGTCAAAGTAATTTATGATAGTTAAAGTTGTTAGTCAAAGTCATTTAGTATGGATTCTAGAATGGTTCATATACTCCTATATATTATATGATTCTTATGAGAAATGCAAGACACAAATTATATCTCAAAACTCTTTCTTACAATTTTATAATAATGTTCGACCCAAGACTTTGGTACATTTGAGACGATATTAGTTATCAATCTATCATGTTCCTTCCTCGTAGGCCTAATATGTTTGATTTCACGTGCATGTCTCCATCTTCCTTAATATGTGATCGACGACTCATCTAACTAATCCACCAACTGGTCAGCACAATTAATAGTTTAATACTAGGATTTTTGATTTTATTCTCTTCATTAACCTTATTATATAGTATACGTGAAATAAAACTATGTCGTTTTGATATAGTTTGCTACAGTGGTGCTACAGTAACCGGCCCATTGGACTCCTACTTTGGGCCGGCCTATTTGACATTTTTTTTAACTAGGCAACTTTAAAAAAAAAAATTTGCTCGCCACAAAATAGGAAACAAAATTACAAAAGTACTTATTTATTCAGATCAAAAAATATCCGCGACATGAGACCAAACACATAAGCCCATATAAAAAAAGAAACTATTGCACAAAAATAATAAAAAAAAATTTCTTGCTCGGCACAAAATAAGAAAAAAAATTACAAAAATATTGATTTGTTCAGATCAAAAAATACACACGACATGACGCCCAACACATAAACCCATATAAAAAAATAATATTAAACATGAGACCGGAAAAATAAAGCCGCACAAAATACAAAAAAAACCAAAAAAATAAAATAAAAAATTTAACGGCCCGCATCAACGCGCGGGCAATCATGGTTAACACATATTTACCCAAATCTTATAAAATTATATTAAAAAAAACCCAAATACCCAAAAAACAACCTTTAACCACATAATTTTTAAAAATTTAGCACACGCAAACCACACTTATAAAACTTTAAAATCTTACCATACAAATTTAAAAAAAAAACTCACATCTGTAATAAAAAAAACACCGCATCGCAGCAACGCGCGGGCAACTATGCTTGTATATATACTATGTTTCGGTTAAAACTAAGTCGTTTTGACATACTTGCTACAGTAACCGGCCCATCGGGCTCCCACTTTGGGCCGACCCATTTGACTTTTTTTTCTTTTTCTTTAACTAAGCAACTTTAAAAAAAATCCACGGTACAAAATTACAGAAGTACTTGTTTATTTAGATCAAAAAATATCCGCGACATGGACCAAACACATAAGCCCATATAAAAAAAACTATTAAACATGAGACCGAAAAAATAAATCCGCACAAATTAATATAAAAAAATTGCTCGGCACAAAATAGGAAAAAATATTACAAAATTACTGATTTATTCAGATCAAAAAATACCCACGGCATGACACCTAACACATAAGCTCATATAAAAAAACAAACTATTAAACATGAGACCGGAAAAATAAACCCGCACAAAATAAAAAAAATAAAAAATTTAACATCTCGCATCAACGCGCGAGCAATAATGCTTAACATATATTTACCCAAATCTCATAAAATTATATTAAAAAAATAAAAAAAACAAAGTATTAAACATGAGACCGAAAAAATAAACCAGCAAAAAAAAAATTAACGTCCCGCAGCATCGCACGGGCAATCACTCTTGTTATAATCCTATAATACTATTCTCATTTATAGAAAGATCAATATGGACCGGTTGGTTAAGTCAAGGCGGCTTTTGGTTTTATTTTCTTCTTTTTGCAATTTGTCTTGATTTTTTGATTCTTTGTTTTTGGCCATAATAAATTATTACTAGTAGTATTACTACACTATTAATCTTTTCTAAAGGTGAAAAGTGTTTGATAGTGGAGGGGGAATCACACAAATTAAATCAATCAGAAATAAGATGTTTCTAGATATACTTATACTTGTATAGTTAACAAGCAAGATTACCGCGCGTTGCTGCAGGCGTTTATTTTTCGCGCGTTATTACGGGACACAATTTTTTTTTTGTATTTTGTGTGGGTTTATTTTTTCGGTCTTTATAGCATTATTTTTTTTTCTTGTGCTAATTTATTTTCACGGTCTCATGTTTAAGAGTTTGGTTTTTTTTATAGAGCAAAGTGCAAAAATCATCCATGTGCTCTTTCGATAGTCGGGTTTACATCCCTCCGTTAAAAAAAGACTAGTAAACATCCCTGCGTTATTTTTTTGGGTCATGATACACCATTTGAACTAACGTTGCAAATAAGTTTCAACTGAAAGGGTCTTTATTGTTGGTGAGTTGAAACACTAAAGGGATGTTTTGTCTATCTTTGCAACCTTCACCCAAAACTTTGCATAGCATTTCATAGCATTTAAACCTAAAAACACACACTGTCAACGAACAAAACCTCCATTAACAAAACCCACATCAAATCATTGATTACTGTCATCAAATCTTAACAATCAACTGAAATGGTTGTTGTAGAATGGAAAGTCCGTGATTACGAAGATCTCATTGATGAACAAGAAGCGTATGGTAAGTTTAAATCTTTGTAATCATTATTAGTATGTTATTTTCCCTAATTTTGTAATTCATTGTTGATTATTGTTAAAAGCCCTAATTTTGTAAACCCTAATTTTTTGTATTGATAAAAAATCTTAATTTTCTAAACTGATTATTACAGGTAATTTTGATGGAAACTTATTTTCATTGAAGATTCATCATGGTGGCTTTTTCACTGAACCCCAGGTAGGTGTTACACAAATTTTACTCTTTTTATAGAAAACACATTTTCTCTCTCTAGAAAACTCTCTCAAGTGTTTCTCTCTCTAGAAACTAGCCAAATCTAATAATCGAACCCGTGTTATGATATATGATATACCACAAAGATACCTAATAGTAATTTGGATTATGGCTTACAAGCATTAGGAAATGATGCAGATGTGATCAACCTAGTTAGGTATATTGATAAGTACAGACTTATTGAGGTTTACATTGAACATGAGTATACTGTCCTTGACACTTATTTGAAATCCTTACAGAAGTTGAGACTTGAAGAAATAGTTGATGTAGAATCCAGTGCTTTAGCTAAGAAACCTGGTTTGAAGGTGAATAGGTTGCCACAATTACTGCTTGAGGGACCTAGTTTGAATGATGAGGGATCTAGTTTAAATGCTGAGTTTAATGAGTGTAACGAGGAGGATCATAATGAAGATGATAATGGAAGTGATTGTAATGAGGAGGCTGCCTATGAAGATGAGACTGTTAGTGAGAGTGATGAGAGTGATGATAGTGAGGATAGTGACTATATATTTGATGATGACAATGTTATTAATGAAGTTGAAGTTGATATGCAAGAATTTTACAAAAATATTAACAAAGATGTAGAATGGGTAGGACCAAGTAAGAGTAAGGGTAAAGTAGAAGTTCCTGCAAAGATGAATGTTGAAGAAGGTTATGACTTGGATGATTTTGATATGGATATTGACTGTGATAGTTATGTTGAATCAACAAAGGAAAGAAATAGAGCACTGAGAGGATTAAGGACGGAGTCAAAACAAATCTGGAGAATTTTATGTTGGCCAAGAATTTGTTGATAAACAACAAGCTATATCATTGGTGAGAAGTCTAGCTGTGGCAAGTAGAAGGCAGTTGTATGTGTGGAAGAATGACAAAGTTAGGGTTAGGGCAGTGTTTTGGGTGAAGGTTGCAAAGATAGAAAAAACATCCCCTTAGTGTTTCAACTCACCAACAATAAAGACCATTTCAGTTGAAGCTTATTTGCAACGTTAGTCCAAATGGTGTATCATGACCCAAAAAAATAACGCAGGGATGTTTACTAGTCTTTTTTAATGGATGGATGTAAACCCGACTATCGAAAGAGCACAGGGATGATTTTTGCACTTTGCTATTTTTTATATGGGCTTATGTGTTGGGCCTCATGTTTAAAGGGTTTTTTTTTACTTACCGTACGCCGGTTTTTCATCGCGTCGTTTATTTTTAAAGTTATTAGCTATTTTAGTGTTTTTTTTAATTCAACATTTTTTATAGAAGCGTACGTATGTCAGAAGCATTACAATACTTGGCTCGTTTTGTTCTCAATTCGAATATATTTCCAGGGGTGTTTTAAAGTTTATTACATAAAAAAGTCGTAAATAGTTAAAAGAGTGGGAATGTGCTCGCACGTTGCAATGGGGCGTTTTTTTTATATTGCCTACTTGTATGTTTTATGTTATTATACTCGCGCCATAAACGTTGACAAAGTAAAAATGAGGAAAAAAAAGTAAGTGGGCCAGCCTAAGGCGGGCCATAATTTTTTTTCGAATTGATTTTGAACGAATATTGATTAGGAATGTGTCCGTGCGTTGCAACGGGGCTCACTTGCGTTTGACCTTTTTTTTTATATTGCCTACTTGTATGTTCCCCGTTAGGGATGGCAAAAAAACCCGAACCCGACGGGGTAACCCGAAACCCGAAATAATTGGGGCGGGGCGGGGCATGCTTATCGGGTTACGGGGCGGGTTTGGGGCTTAAACGGGGATTTTTAATCGGGTTTGGGGCGAAAGTGGGGAATAACATCCCCGCCCCGCCCCACCCGATTAATATATACACATATAAAAATATATGTATATTTATATAATATTTTGTTTCTATTTACGTAATAAATAAGTACTTCTCTAATA
>BQNB010212065.1:0-10155 GCA_026074375.1 Tanacetum coccineum
AACCTGATTTTCTCTAACAACATTAACTACTGTTGAATTTGGCCTAACAGTATTAACTACTTTTGGCCTGGCAGTATAAAATCTTTCTTTAGCAGTATTAACTTGTTCGCTAAATTTTTTGTTAGTTAATGTTGTTCTTACTTAATAGGGCATCTTTACAGTTGATTGTGCTGATTTAGAAAAATGTGACATTGGTCTAGCACTATGAACTATAGTTTTGTGAGAGTATTAACATGCCTAGCAATATTAAGTGGTCTTAGGCTAGTTTTCATTAAAACAGCTCTTGGAGTCATGTTTCTGTGAGTACTAGGGTGAGCCTTTTTAGTAGAATAATTGTAATTCATCCTTGTATAATTATTCCCAGATACCACCTTTTCCCTTTGATGGTAATTGCAGTTAGCCTGCACATGGTCAAAACTTTCACAGACAAAACAAGCTTTATTGTACATCACAAAGTCACTTCCTAGCTATTGGGACTTCTGATTATTCCAGTTTCTTTGATTTTCTCTAGGATCTTATGACCTGTAAATTTTAGCATACTTAAATGGTTTACTATCTGGTTTTTCTTATTGTTTAGGTCAAACAAATGTTATCTTAGCAACAGTAGGAAAATAGTTTTCTTCTCTAACTTATCATTTGTCACCAACTTCTCAACTAATGGGGCATCATGAGATTCTTTAACCTCATTGCAAATATCTCTACTAACACTCTTACTAGTTTTAGGTCCATAGCCTTAAAACTCAGGCTGTTGGAACTCCTCTAGACCAGAGTTCGACAAATCAAGCTTTAGGGGTAAAAATAACCTTGTATAGGGAGGTGGAACAACATTATAGCTTACAAACCCTACACCCTTTCTACTATTATCAGTTATCTGACTCCCTATTAATTTGTCTAGACTCTTAGAAGCATTATCAAAATTTTCAATTTTAAGTTGATTGCTTTCTTTTTCTTTCTTAACCTTTTCTAACTTACTTTTAAGCCCACTAATTTCTGAGTCTTTGTATGAGATATCTCTTTTTAGAACAGCAATTTCCTCACAAAAAATAACCTCATTCTTTTTGTAAAAGACAAGTTGTTCTTCTACAGATGCTAACTCTCTTTTATAAGTAGTTAAATTGAACTCAAATTTATTAAACTCTATTCTTAAATCATCAAGTTGAGTTTTAAGAGTTTCAAAGATTTTTACACAGGTTTTTGAACAAGTTTTGTCATTATGCACCTTAGAGTCTGAAAAAGTCATAAGAGCCATGTTTGTGGGGACTTCATCATCTTCCGTATAGCTCCAGTCAAAACCAGCTCCATCAATAGCCAACATGGCTTTGGAAGAAGTTTCTTTCACCTTTACAGTCCTTCTAGAGCTGTCTTGATTCTTGTTCTTGCTATCTTGGTTCCAAGGTCCTCTGCATTCCCTTGCAAAATGTCCCAACTTGTGGCAGTTGAAACACTCCACCTTGGACTTGTCATATCTAGCTGTGTCACTCCCATTGATAGTGATCTTTCTACCAGTTTTCTGGAAAAACCTTCTTGTCCTCATGCTCAGCAATGCTAACTGCTACTTCAAATCCATCCCTTCTAATTCATCTTCATGGATTTGTTCAAGTTCCTCATGTACAAGTTAAGACCCGTTTGGTTGATTGGCCAAAAATGCATAAATAGTGGCATCACTTTAGTTAGCAGTAATAACTTGAGTACTAGCAGTGCTAACTTGAGTGCTAGCGGGACTAACCTGTGTGTTAGCAATACTAACTTCATAAGTCGTATTAACCTCATTAGTACTGCTAGGAGATGACACAAAAGCCATGTTTTGATAACTAGAGCTTGAGCTTGAGCTTGCATTTCCTTTAACCTCTTGTTTAACAATCTTGAAATTGTTGTAGAGATCATCAAAGTTCATTATGTCTTGATCAGGTTTATTCCTCCAGACCACAACATGAGTATTCCACTCTGAAGGGAGACTTCTCAATAAATTTAAATTGAGATCTTCTTGTGAAATATTTTCACCCAAGATAGCCAGCTGACTTATAATCTTCTGAAGCCTATTAAAAATAGAGTCAAGAGACTCTGTGCTTGGAGCACTAAATTTCTCATACATTTGCTTCAGAAGAGTCTTCTAAGTCTTCTTTGTAGCATCATTACCACCAAATCTTGTTTGTATAACAGCAAACAAAGTCTTAGCATCATTGTACTGATTAAATATCCACAGATGTTCATTAGGAAGTGCCATTAGCAACATACTTCTTGCCTTCACATCATTCTTCTTTTGATCTTTTTCATTAGTAGTTACAGGACCTAGTATTAGTGTAGTTAAGGTGCCTTCAACATTTGTTGTTGTTTGAGCTACTGGTTTGAATGAGTTTCCATTCTCTATGACATCCCATAGAGCATAGTATTGTACTTGAAAGTATTGGTCAATCCTTAGCCTCTACATATCATATTCACCCTGTTTGAGAATGGGTAACTTTGCAGTAATGGTCGTTTGAGCAGTTTCTAGATCCATCTTTTCCTTGTGAGTAAAGAGTTCTTCTTGTTAGTTTCTTCTAGATTAAAGTTTCATAACACAAGCTCTGATACCACTTGTTGATCCCAACTCAAGTCCTAATCCTTAGCTTGTAAGTTTAAGTTACCTTGGATAAATCCAAAATAACTATGGTAGAAACTTTGTGTGTATACTAAAGAGTATGCGGAATCTACTCTTTAATACTTAGAAGAATATCAATAAAACAGTAAATATGTATAAATAATGATGTTAACAAAAAGCTCCAATATTATTAAGATCAATAATACGAGTACTCTGTCTAGTACTAGGATTTACAACCTTAAAGTTATGAATAATGTAATGTGATGTGATGATCTAACAGGATGACCTAGGATCTCATTTTATACACCAAGGAGTCCTTTACAAAATAACTACAAATCTTCTAAAATATTAATCTTATTCAAATATTCTAATTATATAAGATATACACTGAATATATTTTATACATATCTCTTCACATGTCTTATCACTTGATTAGTAGTAATCTTCACTTCAGCAGTAGTAATCTTTTAGCAGTTGTAACTTTGTACCAGCAGCATTAAGTTGAACTAACAGCTTTAACTTTTTGTATTGACAACACTAACTGAGCACAAGCAGCATTAACTACTTAGAATATTTTCTTCATTCTTCAACAGTAGTTTTTTTTTTTTTTTTTTTTTTTTTTTTATTTTTTTTTTCTTTTTTTTTTTTTTTTTTTTTTTATAACAGTTGTATCTTTCAGCAGTTGTAGCTGCAGCATTAACTTTTATACCAGCAGCTACTAACTGTGTACAATCGTAGTAACCACTTAGAATATTTTCTTCATTCTTCATCTTCTAGTACTAAAGATTACACTAGCAGAAATAACTTATGCTAACAGTTGTAACGTTTACTCAAGCATTACTACATTATACTAGCAGTACTATGATTTACACTAACTGTAGTACTTATATACTAGCAGTATTAACTACTTAGTAGTATTTCTTCTAAGTCTCTGGGTAGTCTTAACTTCCATTAGCAGTAGTAATATATACTAGCAGTAGTAACTCTAACCTTAGCAGCAGTTACTTGCAAACAGCATCAAGAAGCTTTTAATCCCAACTGACGTTATTTGATGTCATCAAGGTTCATTATCCACAGGTTGACTGCATTGAAGAGATGAAACTGTGTCAGCACAGCTAGGTGTTCGCTTGCCTTGACGTGAAGCAGTACAGTCTTATAATCTATTTAGATGCAGATTTTTAAAGTCAGCTTCCGAGATGTTGTACTCTTTGTAGGCAGCTCTGTGAAGAACAATCTCTTTCAAGAATGTATAACCATATCTTTCATAGGTTTAGAGACTGACAACACTGAGAATCCGCATGTGAGATATGACTGCACGACGATTAGAGGGTGCACTGTGTCTGGTAATATAGAATTCCTTATACTTAAACCACCAGTGAGAAATACCATAGGATGCACTAATGTCGTATTCTCGTTCACTTTCATTCCACAATGACGGTACGAGTTCTTCTAGCCCAAAGTCTTGATAGTAAGTTGCTTTTAGCTTAGATATAGAGAGAGCATTCCTTCTTTATTTGCTGCTTGATACAAGATAATCCAGCTCCTTATTGAAGAAGTATTGTGGTTGTATTGTTACTTGACCAGGTGGACCTCCTAGAGGTAAAGTTTACCTACGTCAGGCATAATCCGGTTACCCTCTTGGAATTAACCAATAATTGATCAGTAAGCAGCAGGTAACACTCTTCCATCTGAATTTAAAGTGAAATGTTGTTTGAGTGAAATGCTCTGACTACCTTGTACGCTGGACCTTCCAAATCAGCTTTGCTAAGCTTTGACTTCCCAATCTGTCTGCAATACCATTTGATGAAGGAGCCCATATCTCCAGTTTTTTAAAGCAACTTGTTTTCTTCCGGATCTTTATATGATTTGGCAATTGTAGCAGCCCAATTGTTCTCAGGTTTAGGTAAGTCATTTAGAGGAATGACCAAGTCCGGTTCAGGTGTTTCTGGTCTATCTTCTTCAGGTATAAGCTTCAACCAGTCGGGTCTGGTGTGGATCTTCGGAATATGAGAAACACCTATATCCTTCGAGTCTAAGATATGCTCAGTATTTGGTATTGGAATGTCATCAACGGGCTCTACAACTGGTAGAGCAGATTTTTGCTTGAGGAGCTTCTCTTGTGTTAGAAGTTTTCCAAGCTTCGGATGTCTGAGCTGGAGGCTGTTGTGAGGCAGATGCATTAGAATCGTGCTTCTTCCTTTTGCTTTGGTCAAAGTCCTTTAGAGGTGGTGGAGGAGGATCTTGATCATCACAACGTCTCTTCCGAGACTTGGCCGTCGCATCCATGAACTATTCCCGGTTTTCACAATCCATGGATGCCTCCAGAGCTTCGTAGAGAGCTTTTATGTTTAGGTGTGATCGGTAGGAGCACTTTTGAAAATCCGATCTGGAGATTTCTTCATCTCGAATTCTGACAGCTCTCTAAAACGTTCACAAACTAGAGCTTTGAGAGCGTCTTGTACAGCTTCTTTAACGTTCTCATTGATGTACTTGTCAATCTTCGAATACAAATCGTGATTCTCCAACGTGAATATCTTGGATAAGAGAGCTTGAGATGTCTGATCCTGAAGCTTGTTTTTCTTTTCTAAGCTAGCACATACTTGTTTGGAGAAGGAAATCCGAAACACAAGCGCTAATGACATGATCTATGTGAGGGGGTTTAATGTTGGTGGAGATGGTGGTGGTAGAAGGGTTGTTGTTGTAGTTGCAGTTGTAGCTGTAAAGACTGGTTCTTGGATAGGAGTGGATACTGGTTTAGGAGATGAGATTTAACGATGCAGGAAGTGGATAGAGAGGGTGTTGATAAATACACTTGATAGATTGGAACCGTGACCATAGATTCCACTTTTGTTTCCACATTAGCTTTATATGGTTCTTCTTCAGTTGGTTTGTCATTCAGGAACTGATCACCAAAGGTAAAAGCATCATCAAGATTCTTCATTGATAAGAGAGTCCCAGATGAGCTTAGTGGATTCTCTAAATGGACATGTTCCTCATCTGGATGCTTTAAGCTTTCATGTACTTGAGGATACATAGTAGCAACGAAGTCTTCATGCATGGGCTCAGGGTTTGGTCCAACAAGAGCCACATGACTTTGTCCTGGGTTTGATCAATTGGTTTTTTTCCTATAAGTACGCGCTTTGGTAGAGGATAAGACTCGGGTGTTTTACTAGGCTCTGATCTATTCTGGCCTTCATCAAGTTCAACTGTTCTTTCCTCTAAAGCCACAGTGTTAGAAACATCTTCTCCTTTTTCTTCACCAACATTCAGGATTTCAGTATCACCCTCAGTTTTATCCATATCAGCTCTAGTTTCAGCATCTACATGAGATGGAGTATCAGGGACCACATTTGCGGATGTATCATCTCGAGGCTCTGCAGAGGGTCCAGTAGATGCTTCCTTAGTCACTGGAGTCCGCCTCTGAAAAATGTATTGATCCGTGGTGCTTTTCTTCTTTGGCTGCTGTAGTTCTAGGAGTGATTGTGCGACATGTTCATCTATAGCAATGCCTTTCCCTTTACCTTCTACAACAGGAAGTTTTTGGGTGATACCTGAGGCGGCAGGCTTACGAAAAGCTACTCCACCTACGGGTGGTTGGAAGGATTCTAAGCTCATTTGAATACCTCGCTGAAGATCATAATCTACATCTTCATCAACTGGAGGCTCAAGATCATGTTGAGGTTCTTCATCTGATTCATCAACCAAACGATCAGGCCTTTTTCCCTTTCGAACTTTTTGCACTTTTCCCTTGTTGGCTTTCTTTAAGGTAGTAGGCTTTATGGATTTCTCTTTCACAAGCTTTGGTTGTTTAGTGAGTGCAGGCTTTACAGGCTTGTCAGCTTTAGAAATTGTCTTCTTCTTCACACTTTCTTTAGCTGTGGATTTACGAGCAGCCATTTCCACATATTGCTGGTAGTACTATGACTTTATAATATCTTCTGTAATTAACTCTTTTGGAATAGGCATATAACACCCCCATTTTTGACATATAGCAGCGGGAGATAATCTAGGGTATTATTTCATAGTACAAACAGTCATAATCTAAAGAAAACGACTCGAAAGGAGACGTTTTTTAACAGATAAAGTTATTCATTCATTATTCATCAGAGTTTTACAATAAGGGGTCCCAAAATCTAATGAAAACATAAAGTTTGAATGATAACAGTTTAGGCACATCTCAAGTCCGTGTTCACTCCGTGCCAATAATATTGCTCAATTACCTGCTTTTTAAGATAATCATGCTAAAAAGATCAACACATAAGGTTGAGTGAAACTCAATAGGTTATGATAAAATAGTTTGATACAAGTACAATAGTGGGTTGCGTTGTTATACACCCATAAGTGTAATAATTTCAATGAGTACAATTATTATAGAAACAAGTATTTTATGCTCTAAGCTCATGACACAAAGACATTGAGAAAATCAATAATCACAAGTTGCCCCTACGTGTGCCTTTGCCTTAACACCGCATAGAAATGTTTCAAAATGAAGTGCGTTGGTTACCGAATCGTTTAGGTTTACACCAACGGGGATGCTCAATCCCAAATGATTCTTATTCACAGCATTCGCGTCACTCATGGAGTAATTAACGGTTCATGATAAAGGGGTCTTAATGGCAAAAGTAGGGACTTAGGCAATAATATATCAGGATAGCATACAGTTGGAAAAACACTTGCATTCAGGTTTTAAGCATGTATCCCCCTCGCGGGTTTATAAAACAATTTAAAAGAGTTAAAATGCGAGGCTATGAACTCACCTTAAAAGTATAGGGAAATATGATTGATGGCAAAAGTATATCAAGTGAAAGTAACGGCTTCGTTAAGCAACCTAAGGTGATATGTCAAGTCTTAGTGTGATAGTTTATGTTTTAAAACTTCATAAAGTTTAACGTAACACTTTGATTTATTAAATTATAGAGATATTGTATCACTGTTCGGGCTATCATAATCCAAAGGCCATGTAGTATCTGTTGAGGAGCCAGGAACTTTAATCGTAAACCCAGCAAAATGTCAAACGATAACTCAATGAAACCCTCATATGAAAATTCCTAGTAAGTGATCGATAAGTTTAAGTTTCTTCAAATAATGCGACGATTTTGATTAAACGATTAAATATGTCGGGTTTTAATAAATCGAAGTTTATAATATTAATATATATTTTTATAATTTTATATAAATAATTATTATTTTATATTTTTTAGTTTGCAAAATATCGGCCATATATACCTTGGTTTATAAACTTTTACAACTTTAGTCCTGCTATATATAAAGTATATTATAATTTAAACCTTAATTTGAAACTTGGCAAAATAGTCTTATAGTTATACACTTTAGATTAGTTGACATTTTCAGCCCTTTAGTTATAAATTCATCTAAAGTTACGATATATACCCTTGTACATGGAAATATTTGCAAAACAAGTCCAAAAAGCCATGCAAGCTTATTTTAGGATTCTAAATGATATTTGCAGGTTATAGCTTATTAGAATAAGCTAAAATAAGATGTTCTAACATAACAAAAGTTTAGAAAAATGATTCGTTCGCTAGAAAATCAAAACGGGTCATTTTTAGGGTTTTAATCAAAAACACATGGGTTTGTGGATTCAAAGCTTCAAACAAGAGTTTATATATGATCTTAAGAGTATTATGAACATTATGATACAGAATATAAGCTTATGGAACAAGATCTTAGGCTTACTTGAGCTAAAATGGGTTGAAATGGGGTTTTCGGGTTCGTACGCCTAGTAACGACTTCAAGGCTTTGTTTTTCTTGCCTCTTGGCTTCTATTATGAGCTTAGGGACTTCTCTTGACCTTCCTTGATCTGAGTTAAGACTCCATTGTTATGTTTGATGTGTGATTTGAAAAGGGGTGTGGAATTCGGCTATTTATAGTGTTGAAAACCCTTGGTGGCCAAGTTTTCTTGATGGCTAAGGGTTATGAGTTGTAGATGGTGACTAAGGGATGCTATGTGATGAGTATGGTGAGCTAGAAAAAAGCTAGGCAAGGTGGAAGGTGTTGAAGAGGTCACGGCTACCATAAGGCTTTCTAGAAGCCTTGGAGCTTAAGGGTGGTGATGGAGGTGCTTGTAAGCTACTTGGTAGGCTGCTTGGTGATTTCATAAAGGTTCTTGAGGTGCTTGGTTGCTAGCTTGGGTGTAAAATGGGACCAAATGGATAAAAAGGGGTATCAGGTTTGTTTTGCTTTTGGGTTAGGGTTTTTGACTTTTAGATTAAGTTAGGGTTAGGGTTTAGGATAGATTAAGGTTTAGGATTAGTGTTAGGACTAAGATTATGGCTTAGGATTAAGGTTTAGGGTTTAGTTTTAGGTTTAGGGTTTAGTTTTTAGTTGAAAGTGAAATTACGGGTTAGGTTTTACTTTAGGGTTTCAGGTTTTAGTTTAGGGTTTAGGATGAATTAGGGTTTAGGTTTATGGTTTAAAAGTCATGATTAAGTGCTTATACCTTGTACTAAAGTGGTAGTAAGAAACCAAAGAAATTTAGGAGATAAATGACCTAATTTGACTTTCTTGCATTATTGACTTGTACATTGTGCATTAAAGAGCTTGTACCTTATTTTGGAGGGAATTCATATTTGAATTTTATGCATAGATTACTTGTACACTTACTTTGATTGCTTGTACATCTACTTTGAATGTTTACATTACACAAAATTAGGGTTTTGACGTAAACATTAACGGTTAATGCTTGTTTTGGTATAACGTTTTGAAAAGTACGTTAAATGGATAATGTACTTGTGAAAATGATATTAGGGCATATACTTGACATATTAAGATGTTTACATGAGATAAACATAGATATAGATGGCATAGGTAGGTTGTGTGAGCTTTTTAACTTTAGTGATGCAAGTTACGTTGCATAATGAGATAAAGCAAAAATTTCCCTGTAAAAAGGTGGTATATATATATATATAATAAATGGATATTACAGTGAATCTAATTTAATAGATGGATAATTACATTGATGAAAATTGTAGGTAGTTATAGTCCCCCATCCTTACAGAAATCTCATCCCGAGATTTAATTGGATTTTGAAGAGATGCTGGAAAATAGATGAGGATTTTTGGCACGAATTTCATCTTCGCGTTCCCACGTAAATTCTGGTCCTCTTTTAGATTTCCATCGTACTTTGATTATAGGAATACGACTTTGTCTTAGTTTCTTGATTTCTCGATCTATAACTTCCACTAGTTCTTCTACAAAATTGAGTTTGTCATTGAGCTGAAGCTCTTTTATTAGAATGACAAGGGATTCGTCAGATAAGCATTTTTTTAGATTAGAAATGTGGAAAGTATTGTGGGCATTCCTAAGCTCTTCAGGAAGCTCTAGTTTGTATGCCACTAGACCGACTCTTTTAAGAATCTTAAATTGCTTTCCAAAATGAATGACACCTTTTCGAGGTGACACTTTTAACATAACACGATCTCTAACTTGAAACTCTAAAGGCTTTCGCCTGTCATTGGCGTAACTTCTTTGCCGATATCTTGCAGCCTGCAAGCGTTGTCGAATTTGCACTATCTTTTCAGTGGTTTCATGAATTATTTCTGGTCCCGTGAGTTGA
>BQNB010212068.1:0-10155 GCA_026074375.1 Tanacetum coccineum
AAGTAAACTTCAGGCTTGATTGACTTGTATGCAAACTTGGTAACATCTATTCCTAATAAGATAATCACCAAAAATTAAACATAAAAGCAAGCTTGATATGAGATCAAGGATTAGAGAATGTTAGGGAGAATATGTATGAAAAGGGATGTTTGAAACATGAGAAATGGCTTGCTATTTCTAGGCAAATTTTTGTCACTGTTAACCGGATCCGGCGAATCCCTTCCAAAAGGGACCCGGCTAGTGTTAGACAAGGTATCCGCTATCTGGTATGTAAATCCGGGTTTTGGATATCAAATCTCACAAAATCTTTTGTAATCTTGCTAGATCTTTTCTAGATATGACAAGATTATGAATGATGCCATGCATGAGGTAAAAACCATTTTGTGTTTTATTTTTCTTTAGTTATCTTTGTATACTTTACAAAATATGTAAGTAACATAAGTTACTTGTGTTTTAAAAATATGCAAAGTGCAAGAATATTTTGTTATCTTGCATAAATGAAATTTGTAAATAATCCTTACTTGTTAAATGTGTAATTAACTTTGTTAGATTACTTAAAATAAAATGTGTAAGTTAATTATACTTGTTAAAAATAAAATGTACAAGTGACGTGTTTAAAGTAAAATGTGTAGTCACTTGTGAGAATAGAGTATGTAGTTACTTGTGAGAGAGTAACCAACTAAAATAACCATGTGTTCGTTTCATTACTGTGCAAATTATAGCTACATAACACAAGTAGATATTCACATTACAATATTACTAAGAGTTGTACCACATTTGCAGCCTACAATGGAAGTGAGAGAGCATGTTCATGTATGAAGTATACAGATTGAAGCCCTCATCAATTGATGGGTGTTAAGCCTGGATTTGCATAGTCTTCTGGTATCGGAACATTTAACTCTGAGCACACAAACTGGATTATATCTTTAGTCACAGACCCAAAAGACAACTTGTTTAAGGTTACAGAAATAGCAAACCTATTGCTTATGTCACAATAAGCTGTAGATCCACCTAACCCTGCATGACCAAATCCAATCAAAGATCCATCTTTTGAGCATACCCTTTTAAATCCTAGCCCGAAATTCCCATCTGGAAGAACCAATTTCTCATATTCTCCGATGCCCAAGAAGGAATCATGTAGTTTTGCTTTTTTGTTACTATAAAGGTTCAAATCTTGAATACTGTTTGTTTTTGAGTTCTTATTTTCTAGTCCGTGCTTTTGATTGGAAGTGGATTTCGGATGGTGAGGGTGACTTCCTAAAGGTGGTTGGGAAATGGATGAGTGGGGCGGTGGGATGATGCCACCATCGACAAGGGTGGCATAGTAGCGTGCAAGTGCACGAGCTGAACAATGGCCATTGGCAGCAGGTAATATTGCACGTCGGACATTGAGGGTATTAAATAAGGGAACTAAGCCTGAGAGAACATCAAAGTTGAAAATTGATTGAGAGGTAGAGCTAGAGCTAGAGATGGAAGTAGGGCTACTGACGTCTGTTAATTTATTAATATCGTTTGTATCTAGTGTCAGCGTTGCAAGTCGGGATTCCACACCTGAGGCAATCACAATAATTCTAATTAACAAAGGAATGATGTCATAGGCCTATTTTTAGTGAACGGAAAACGAACAGTATATGAGATTATAAATGATTTACTAATGACTGGGTCAATTCATGTTATGCGTCAAATCTGAAAAGTTGGGTTACAAAGATACATGTCAAATAGGTTGAGAGTCTCCCTATAAACTTCTAAGGCATAAAGCCTCATAGTTAAATAAAAAAAAGGTAAACTGAGACGTTAAAAGATATTATTTAACGCCTTAAAACTTGTAAAAATATGAACATCTTGGACATAAGGTGTCATGAATCCTAGCCGATCCAACCATACGCGAGATTACCCTTTAACCCGTCATACAACATGCCTAGCCCGTCCATTTACCTCAACTGAACAAGTTTATATAATGCGGCTATATTGAAATGTGTATCATAATGCGGCTATACTGAATCATTGATATTGATTGCTATATGAAGCATAAATGTGAACTACTATAGATATGGTATAGACTCTATTTACAGGAATTCTATTCTATGCATACATTGAGGCGCCAATTTTTGCCCAAAATTCGAACACAATAGGCTTGTTTGGGCAATTTTATAAAAGATTTGGGTGCATTTGGGCCCCTCCTTTTTCTACCAATGGGTATGAGTCGGCCTTTCAAAAGTTAAACGGGCACATGCTTTCTCTCAATTTTAATATATTTAGTTACACTTTAATAGAAAGGGGTGTTTGGTTTGGGGAATTGTTTTTCGTCGTTCTGAGGTTTTGTTAGAGCGATCCGTCTTACCCAAGCCCGTTTGACCCATGCCCAGTTTGATCCGTGCCCATTCGAACTCGAACCCGTTTGGACCCGTTGCCCGAACCCGCCCGATCTGCCCGTTTTGCCACCTCGTATGCATGCATGGACGTCTTGATATATCTAGGTGTTTGTGTCATTGCATTCAAATCTTAGAATTAAAATATTATATAAATCAAAGATGGTCGAATCATGCCTGGAGGGATTCCAACATAAAGCTCTCCTTCAATGTTTAGAGGGTGTACCAAAGCCTCTTCAAGGATATCCTGGAACTTACTCTTTGACGCATGCTGGACATTCAAGGACAATAAGAATATTTTACAGTAATGACACAGAATCTCAATTTTACAATAATGACTTGATCAAAAGATTTTTAGTAAAGCTTTAGGCAAGGGAAATGATTTGCACACTCATTGTTTGACGGGTCACTTGCTTATGCAAACGGTGGTTATACATAGGAGTGTGCAAATCAATAGATAATGTGTGTGAATCATCTCCCTTTAGGCAAGCCTTTTTTCTGAAGACATGATTCTAAGTTCTAACAGGCAAATTGTATGGAAATATGTAAGTTATTCAGGGCCGTAAAATTATTCATTGAAATGTAGGGTCAAGATTTTGATGCTCTTCAGTCTAAAGATGGCAAAATGACCCATGTATAAGTACATGGGTCGATTTGGGTTGTATTTTTATCTAAAACAGTTAAATGAGAATAACAATAGTAGAGTGGATCAAATGGGTAGACTGGATTATGGGGTGAAAGGGTGGATTGCGCCTAAAGTCACCCAAGTCTTTTTTTTATGCATACAACCTTGTAAATCATTTTGTTCAAAGTTTTTAATTATTACTGTCTTAACTTTGTTTTTCCTTTTTTTATTTTTGTAATTGGCAAAAATGTAGTATTTACTTATAAATAATGGACAGAGACTGCTAGTGTGGTCAACCGAACATTTCCCAGACTCCCAGTTCAACTAAACCTGTATTTACCCAACCTGCCCAACCCACACCTCTTGCTACCTTAACCTCCATTATATATATGGTTAACTATGGGATTTCAGATGGTTAACTATGTGACTTCAGAAGGTCAAGTAATAATTTATGCAGACTAAAAGTACCTCAATAATTCCACCACAAAGCCAACCATATGATAGGTAATGATAAACCTGTTCTTTACCAGGTTCAGTCTCTGGTGCTGCCATAGCAATTCGTTTCAGACACTCATCCCAATCACACAAAACCATTGGATTATCTTGCACAAGGCTTGCAAGAGCATTTTGCAAACCGGATGTATGATTGAGTACATGATGAACCTGGAGGGGAAAAAAGGAAAGAAAATATCAAATGACTAGAATATAGATTCAGGTGTCACTATCCTTTGATAAAAGGATATATTATTTTATCGATGTTTATTTCTTTAGAGTATATAGAACAGAAGTAACATCTCTGTTCCTTAAGGCCAATACACAATCTATGTACTCTCTAGTCGTAATATGTTTTCTCTTAGACCCCATAATACGAGATTGTACTTCTTTAGCTCCAATTTAGAGGTGGCAAAATGGGTCGGTTACACGAATTGCAAAAACTCAAAGTTGACCTAAAGTACTTTTTGACCAAATAATAAATTACTAGTAGTTGAACGATTTTTACAGAATTACTATTTTAATAATAATTATAATGTACTGATCTTAATGGTATTACGCATTAGAAGATCACTATTGGCAACTTTCAACTTTTTGACCCATTTGACCCATTGGAGATCAAACATACCTCGAATCAACCCCTATAATAGTAAATGTATTGCAATTGCCACCGCAACCATGAAGCGAGCCAACAATGACTATTACTTATATATTTGTCAATGAAATTTAAGAAAGCATGACAAGACAAGGAGAAAACAATTAACATCATAAGAACCTTTATTAGTTCTTTTCTGTTTGAACTGAACTCTGGCCAGATATTTGCAATATTCTCGTCAAGATTCACTTTACTGCAATAAACACACGACTTATAATGGTTATCGATAAGAACATTGACAAATCAAATTTGAAAATATCTAGTGTACATGTGAGAAAAAGATAAAGCCTTAAAAGGATAACAAGCACAAATTACAATATCAGAAATAACGTATATGTGTGTTTTCATGCAACAAGTATAAGATACCCTTTATCAACGAGCCAATGTAAAATTCCGGCTGTGACTCCCTTCGTTACAGAGAATACAGGAAATAATGTATCAGGCTTGACTGGAGAAGGATCATAATTTCCAAGAACCCCAGCAGCAGTATCAATTATCACTTTCCCGTCTTTATATGCACAAACCTAAGAGATAATACTAACAATGAAAATATCAGATAGAAATATACAGTTCGTTTAGGAGTTATGTAGACATCTTTTAATGACACAAACAACTAACTGTAATATACATTGATGCATATATTTTGAATGTTTGGGTGTGTTTCTATGCATGTGTAAATAGACAAATGTATGCACCTGGATTCCAAGTATTTTATCAGCATTCCCAAGCTTAACTAATAAAGGCCTCAATTTTGCTTCTACTTCAGAATTTACAGGGCTGTCACATACCCATTCTGCATTATCCTTTGGTCGCTCATTCATATCACTGTAACAGGATAACTGGTATAAATGCACGATACAAAGGAAAAGTCAAGAGCAAAAATGATAAAATGACACAATAAGTTATGAAAAAAAACTAACCTTTCCAGAGCAGATTCAGCAAACGGTCTAATGATTCTATAATAGCCAACGCTCACATTCAATGCGGAAGAAAGCCCTGAAACAATGTAATATACTTTAAATATCCCTTATTTATAGCACAATAAGGCAATGTCGTAAGGGATCTGATAGACACCTGCGAGAAGATTAAGGACCCGCAAGAATAATATAATATCACCTGAAAGAGCATCAAGCTGGAGGTAGCTTCATTAGTTAATCAAAAAGGATAAAATGTGACAGGGTTTAAAAATCAAAATACCTAATGTCTTGGATGGTTCACACTAATAGAATTGCTATTTAAATCATTCATCATCAAAGGATATATTGATAATTTAGTTTCTTTTTTTTGGGTAAAGGGGAAAATCCCCGGTAAAATAATTGATAATTTAGTTTCCATCCAAGATATATATGTTAATGACTAGCTATTAACTGTA
This sequence comes from Tanacetum coccineum, assembly GCA_026074375.1. Lineage (NCBI taxonomy): Eukaryota > Viridiplantae > Streptophyta > Magnoliopsida > Asterales > Asteraceae > Tanacetum > Tanacetum coccineum. The sequence goes on from BQNB010212068.1 coordinate 5,514, forward strand.
TCGAAAAGACTATATCCGTAGGTGTGCATGTTTTTCTTTTCACTTCTAGACTTCTCATACCTTAAAAACACTTATGAATGTTCCCATCAAGTTATGTATAGGTAAGATCAGCTAGCTAAACTACTAAGACACTACAAAGAAAGAAACAAGTAGATGCTCAACAATCATACAATATAGTTATCACTAAGGTCCGTACGATTATGCAGATGTGATGCCATATGAAAGGAAGGTACAAACCTCAGCGGATGCCAGAAACATTTTTGCAACAGTATGTTTCATGGAGCTCGAAAGCAACTTTGTAAACCCAAAATCAAGCAAAATTGGATAATGCGGACGTGACTTCGTAACAAGAAAATTACCTGGAAACAGAGAAATAAAAATGCAACTAGAAATGAAAAACTGAAGCACTAAATATTATACCAAAGAAAAGAGAGATGGTAGAAATATTACCAGGATGGGGATCAGCATTAAAAAATCCATCAATAAATATTTGATGTGCATATGCTCGCGTTATTTCTTCAACAATGTTTTTCTTGTTAACACCAAGTGATTCCAGTGAACGTGAATCATTTAACCGCACGCCATCCATATATTCTAAAATGAGGACTCTTTCAGTTGACTGAGCTAACAACAAAATGATAATTAGCATAGCAAAACCAAAATAATGGAAGCTGAATTGTTTACAATTACTGATTTAGTTAGACACGGAAAACACGCCAAGGAGAAAATGAAATGAAAACTATTTCTAAATTGTATTTTAAGTCATACTTTTATCTTAACTAAGTATGTCTTCTTAGTGGCCCCGATATTTCTAATAGAGCAAGTGACAGAATGATGATACCTGAATCACTTCAGGCATCAATACTTTTACACGATGCTCGGGCTTTTTGCCAGGACTTTCTTCTTTGCAGCCAAGATTACGGTACACTTTTCTAGTATTTTCTACAAGCATAATAAAAAATTCATTAAGAAATAAATATCAGCAATTCGAACACGTTATAGGATAGTTAATTGGTATTTGTCATACCAGCTTCTTGGTTGAAGTCTAATTCCTTAGGTGCTTCTTTGCACCATTCATTTATTACAGGATTGAAATTAAACTTGGGTTCTGCCCAAACTATCCACTCTACCACTGACTTAGCGTCCTTCAAGTCCTTGTTAAAACTTTCAAACATTAGCTTGTATGGTAAACTTTTCCTTATAAGAACTTGAGGGACCATAATTACAAAATCTATTACCTCCAATATTATTGTCTTGATGCCTTCATGTTGAACTTTAACAACCACTTCCTGCCCATCACGTAGAGTTGCACGATGAACTTGTGCTATCTGAATATAGTATATATGAGACAGAAGATTGTCAGTAAGTTAATAATGTCCCCAAAAGGTTAATAGCCTTGAATTGACAGAAGGGTCTTACTGATGCTGTAGCAAGTGGTGCCTCAACAAAATTTGTAAATAGATCATCCATAGGTTTCCCCAACTCGCTCTCTATAGTTCTTCGAACCTAAATAGCATATTATCGTTCCTTGACATATTACTATTTCCAGAATAATAAATAATGAATGTTTGTTTGTGACTTGGTAAGAGAAAATGAATTTCTGGGATAGCGTTTTAATATCGATAAATATTGCCAAAGTGTTGATACCTCTTTCAAGCATGAGGAGGAAGGGAGTCCTGTAACTGTTTCAGAAGGCGTGGGTAGGCACCAGGAAGTCCGTCCGCACGTACAGAAAAATATTGTCCCATTTTTACCCACATGCCTTCCATCTGAATAATCAACTTAACAATACGGTTAGCATTGCGCTCATGAGCTTTCTCCCATAAAGCCAGTTTTTCAGATTCCGTCATCCGTTTCTCCCTGTGCTTTAAAGACTTCAATACATATAATTCAAGTTAATGATAGAAACATTAGCATTCCTTCAGTAACATATATCAATGTGAAGCCCTAATGTTTTACCTTATAATCTAAGTAGATTAGAAGTGCCAACGAGAACACTTTCATACGTCTAACGTAGATGCTTCCCCAACCCATCGAATAAAACTTCCTTACTAGGGGTTGATAGGGTCAAGCTTTAAGAAATTAGACAAAATGAAGAAAAACAGTAATTAGATAGTATATAACACGATCATTGAATAATATGTAACACGGTCATTGGATGAAACAACAAGGTGTTTGGACTCTCGCATCAGATACTGGTAAATGGTAAAGATAATATAATACAATAATAAAATTATAATCATAAAAACCTACTAATAATTAGTTTTTGAGAAATTTGACATAGTATCCCACTATCCGATACATCTTGTGCGATATTTTGTACTTAAATGACAACTAGTATAACTGAGATGGCACGATTGCACTCTCTGGTAACGTGTAAATATAACACAACATGGCCTAACAAGCGGAGACATATCTTACAAAAAATGATGACCAAATTGTAAAAGAAGGACACACAAATTGGCACATTTAACTCTGGCTGTCGCTTTGGTTTCTCAATTCATATTGTATACCTCTTCCAATGTATTGTCAACCCCTACCCAACTGTCACACATAACGATAATGGTATTATGAATGACCAGTTGATGTTCCATTTACTATAAACCAATTGTCAACCTTTATATGAACGTTCATGAAATGATGAAAATATCTCAACAAACATCAAATATCTTTCACGAGATAGGTATTTAATGTTAACTCCAATAATCACACTACCATAAACTTGAAACTAAGATGATAACACAATTTCTTGTTTCTTCGTGTAGATTACAAAGTAATCAAGTGCAGCCCATACAATCCGAAGGCAACATCCCTTGACACTATGGGTGCGTTTAGTTGGAGGGAAAACACTATTGTTTCCACAAAATGTTTTGTGGAAAACAAGGAAAACAGAGATCGCGTTCAAATCATCGTTTTTCAACAAAATTTTCTACAAAGCACAAAACATGTATTTCCCAACTTAACAAGGGAAACTACAAAACACATTTTATTTGTTTTCCTTATTTTCTTTGTAACCCCCTTGTTTTTTTGAGAATGGAAGACAGTATCACATGAACGCGTCTTTTTTTTTCAAATCTGAAAACACAAAACTAAGAAATTTTTTCTCCAACTAAACGCAACCTATATCTTCTCATTAGTTTATTATAATTCAAAGTATCTAAACATCCTAATTTCAGCTCGAAGGGGTAGTATTATAGAATAACATGGTATTCCATAAGATTTCATTTTATTCTCGCATCTATTAGCACAGATTAAAGGTTTATTAAAGTTTATCACACTCAATTAAAATTTTCTATTCTAACCCGACTGTTTCGAGGAAACAATAAATTGCATTGCCTGTTTTGAGAAATGATCACCTAGCATTTGTTTTTAGAGTCTACAAATACCCTAATGCATCGAGTAGCGTCCCCAAAAGTTGCAGATTTGAAACGAAAATAATAAGAACATATATACATGATTAGCTCATAAGTTAGATACAATTATCAGTTACATTACCAAAGAAATTCAGATTTCCTTAGTTATATGTTACATGCTCAATAACATGTTATTACTTGTTCACATATGCATTATAATTGAAAATAAAAATTGCATACAAATAACGAAATATAATGTCATATATATGGCAATGGAATCATCATAAACATATTTAAGAAATGAAAGATAAATACCTGAAATTTGAAAAACTGAAAGGCGGGAGATAACGGTTTAGATTTTCCAGGAAAAAAGATGAATCTGGGGTTATTTCTTGACGGTTCTGGAAGATTTTAACTCACTTTTTACAACGGAAAAATCAAAAAGGGTGGCAATATTTTTCTTGAAGGGCAAAAGACGCAGCATCCTTACAAATTTTATTACGTAAACTTATTTTTGGCAATATGAGAAAGGTAGTATATTCTTTGTTTATTTATAAGGGTCTTGCTGGTTACATCTTATAAAAATAACAAGGAAGACATTTGTGTTAAGACATAATCAAATCCTAATGGACCCGGCCCATAAACCGGGCTTGGGCCTAATCCATCTAATACTCCCCCGCAGTTTGAGCGGCTAAATCGCGAAAGCTCGGACCGGAGAGAAAACACAAAATGTTAAAGCTAAGTAAAACCTAATTTGCAGCTCCGTCTTTATATCGTAGCAAGCAGCAGAAGCGTCACACACATGGACATCAATAGTCGTTGAAGAAATCCGCCAACATGCGGAGACAAATCTTCAAGCGAACTGATAAACATAGATAAAACAAAGATTTTTTTTATAAGGGATTATTAACCAATAGATCTTGATTGATGACTAGTGTGTGAAAGTGAAGGTGTAATTAGTGTGTGTTGATAAGTGTTAAATTGTATACATAAAATACCCAGGATTTTGCCAATAAAAGCCAAAAATATGCCAAAAGATGGAAATATGTGTGCTTTTGTGTCTCAATGTGCAGGAAAGGATATTAAAGTCAAAAAGAGCAAAAACGAGCAAAAACCGACAAGAAATGAAGAGACAAGTACAAGAGAGAGATTTGAAGCCAATATCAAAAGCCGGATCAAGACCGTGGTCGAGAAAAGTCAAGAAAGTAAAGAAAAGGACAAAGAAAAAGTCAAATCAAGTCAAAATTTGAAAGGAAGAATGACCATTATACCTTTGAAGAGGATGCAAA